>JACCPG010005957.1:0-13412 GCA_016069955.1 Drepana arcuata | reverse complement strand
GAGTAGCACAACGTGTAGCTACTGAACATTACGAACAACGGGAACGACGTCTACAAGATTTGCGGCAGCGAGCAGCACAACATGTAGCTACTGAACATTACGCACAACGGGAACGACGTCTACAAGATTTGCGGCAGCGAGCAGCACAACGTGTAGCTACTGAACATTACGAACAACGGGAACGACGTCTACAATATTTGCGGCAGCGAGCAGCACAACGTGTAGCTACTGAACATTACGAACAACGGGAACGACGTCTACAAGATTTGCGGCAGCGAGCAGCACAACGTGTAGCTACTGAACATTACGAACAACGGGGTCGACGTCTACAAGATTTGCGGCAGTGAGCAGCACAACGTGTAGCTACTGAACATTACGAACAACGGGAACGACGTCTACAAGATTTGCGGCAGCGAGCAGCACAACGTGTAGCTACTGAACATTACGAACAACAGGAGCAATGTCTACAAGATTTGCGGCAGCGTACGGCACAACGTGTAGCTACTGAAAATGACGAACAACAGGAGCGATGTCTACAAGATTTGCGGCAGCATACGGCTCAACGTATGTTTGCGTTGATAAAGGTCCCAAAGTCCCAATCATATTTTTTTCACATATATCTACCATGTTCAGATGGTATTCCGTTACAGTTTTACAAACCATATCTGTAATCCGTTTCTGAGGTTTAGCGAGCACATACGCACAGACAAACAGACAAAAATTCTAACAATCAGTGTTTTGGGTTCTGTTTGCGTTGATAAAGGTCCCAATCATATTTTTTTCTTATACATCTTCCATGCACAGACAGGGATCCGTTACATTTTTATGATATGTTTAGATAGATGATTCTTTAACTTGGCATACCTTTTTCGTTTCTTAACATGAAATAAACACTAAATGTTAGGTGAAGTATACCATGTTATATTAGTGACAACAACTTAGTACAACTGTAAAAAAGTTAATAATATTTTATATTATATTTACCGAGCTACGCTCGGTCATCCAGGTACTAAACTATTAAATAAATAATAATGATATAAAAAGGAATGTTTTTTTTTTATTATTTGATTCCTTTTGAACTTTATCACATATTTAAGCAACTGACCTATTTTCTGAGTTAACCTGAATATAAATACAATTCTTCTATACGTGTGTATACGACTGGACTCCTAAACGGCTGGACCGATTTCGATGACAGTTTATGTGCGTTCTTGGATGTTGGAACTAGAAGTCAAACCCGTATATGTAAATATACGGGTTCAATCTTCGCTTGGGTGACCAAGCGAAGCTGGGTGGGAGAGCAGTGGGTGTGTGGGTATTACCTATACACCTCTGCCTACCCCTTCGGGGACTCTTGTGGGAAGGCGTGAGGATATATATATAGTTCATATAAATTATATAAAGCAACTATTGTTAAGACGACGCAAACAATTCAATAACAAAGCTGAACCTATATTTGCCAGTTTGATAACTTCCAAAATTATACAAAGTTTTGTTAAACTCCAAGAACAGTAACAATCAAATTATCCATTGAACCTCGGCAGACGTTTCCACAACTGCGTCGTTTGCCCTAGGAAGCGAATGTGGGTTAAAGGCGGCAATCTCTGATCTAAATGGTAGCATCAAAAGTGCGATAAACACAAAAAGAATCCGAAACACCAATAAGCATTCCCTTACAATAAAAAAACAGCTATTAAATAAGATTGCATACCTTTTTAGGTATCCAATAAAAAAAAATATCTTTATTCATGAGTCGCCAGGTTCTCTTTGAAAAGAGGAGGTGGGAAATAGGTCCCCTACTTTCAAAGAAAACCTGACTATGAAGTGTTATTATTACTTTCATCTCTTTTATTTACATATTATCACGCCAAGTCCCTAACGGGGTAGGCAGAGAGTATAAAGCGCCAGTTCTCTCTAGACTTACATACCTCTTTCGCTTCGTCCACATTCATCAGTCTCTTCATACATACTCGTCGGTTTCGAGTACTCTTAACGTTCCCGTCCTTCAGAGTCCGATCTATTTGATCCAGGTAGTTGGAACGTGGCCTTCCTCTGCCTCTTCTTGCACACACTTTTGCTTTGTATATCTGTTTCGTCAATCTTTCTTCACTCATTTTTTTAATTTCCTCTCTTTTATTTAAATTTCCCTAATTATTTTAGTTGAGGACTCTTTTTTACTTTCGTTTACCTACGTAGTGAATTCGGAGCTTGGCAGCGGGTAATTTTAGGTGGGCGGGAGTAATGAGAGTGGGCCAAGACCTTGGTGTAGCGACATTTAAGACTAACTATATGCCAGTTCTAACTACATTATATATTCTTACTAATATGTAAATGCGAAAATTTGTGCGGATATTTGTTAGTTAAGCGCGACAATACATATACAAGCAAAACTAAGTTGAAAAGCTAAGCATGTCTTGAATATCTCCTCCAATATATGCAGGTTTCCTCTCGATGTTTTCCTTCGCTGTTAAACTCGTGGTGTGACTAATCACTGTTTATGTTTGTAAATATAATTTAGAGTTTATATTCTGATTTAATTTAATTTTAGAAATATCCGCGTGGTTTTCACAACACCGACTCCGAATATAGTGGGCAAGGAGGGCAGAGCGCTAATTCTTTCTTAATTTATATCTTCTTTGGCTTAATTCTCATTCATCAGTCTCTTCATAGTATTCAATTTCAATAAATGTAAGTATAAAAAATACCTGTAGACGTAAACTGTGCCGCAGACACAAACTCACATTCCCGTTCGTACTACACACACTGTGTTAATTAATGCCGAACGAAAATAAAATACATTATACTTTCTTGACGAACTGACAGCCACGTCTTACTAGTGTATATATTTAGCATTTAGAGAAAGGCCACGCATTTATTCTGGTGACCAAGGTTACTCATTGCTGGTAATGAAATCATGGGCTATGTTTTGTATATCAGCTACCATGACATCAGTATTATTGAAAAACGCATCAAGATACGTAATTCGACTTATTAATATATTTTTTTCCAAAATCGGTATGATATTTGAGAGATATATTGATGGTCCGCCTACAGATAAGACTGCAAGTTCGAATCAATCTTATCTTACTTCTTACTTATATTATAAACGTGAAAGTTTGTAAGTTTAGATGTTTGCGGTTCTTTCACGGCAAAACGGCTGAACCAATTTGACTGAAAGCTGAAATCGTGAAGCTGAAATCGTGATGGCTTATACCTAGGAATAGGACACAGGCAACTTTTAGTCCTGAAAATACAAAGTTCTAATATTATAAAGTACGATGATCTTTCACGGCATAGCGGCTAAACCGATTCTAGAAGGAAAATACATAATCTACTTTTTCGAACTCCACGCGGGCGAAGCCGCGGGCATAAGCTAGTAAGTAATACATAATAAGATTTAAGTTGACAGCTCTTTTCATCATGAAAAGTATGACCAATTGAACCTCAGCGTTTTTTTTTTTATACAACCAGAGTGGCAAACAAGCATACGGCCCACCTGATGGGAAACGGTTACCGCAGCCTATTTACGCTCACGATACCGAAGTATCACTTGCGCGGTGCCACTCTGTGTTCGGAGAGTTATAGTGTGTTGGCAGCATAATGGGTTTAATCCCTCTGCCTCCAACACAATGTAACAATCCTCACCCCTCCCCAAGGAGCTCATTACTGGAAACCTTATTCACCACGTTGGAACACAACACAAAAAATTGTGTTATTTGGCTACGGACATAGTAGGTAAAGCGTGTCATTAAAACAATGAATACAATGAAAGCAATAATATGCAGTGCTCGATTTTTTTCTAAAATTTTCTTCTATCCTATGTTAAAAGCATATCCAGCCAGTAAATTTTATAACCATGCTATAGAAATTATTGCGTTTAGTAGCTTAAGCGTGCAAGAACGAATATCTGCACAAATATCGCTTTTATTATATTATTATTATTATTTTTTTTATATTTTTTTTTCTCCCATTTTGAAGGGGGTAATATAGCTGACACACGGCCCTTAACCAAGTGTGGCAGATTTTTATTTAAATATATATAGGTATATATATATATGTATATACGGGTAATATTTATAAATATATTACTTATAAGGATGATGTTGAGGATGATATAAATTTACGTGTGAGACGACACGTATTTAGTATTGCAGGTTTTTGTAGGAGTGTGAGAGTGGACTTGCCATTATTATATTATGATAGTATTATACCTTTAATTATTTCACTTTGACCGATAAACTGAGTGAGTATATTTCAGTGCACAAGTTCGGGAACTCATCAACTGAAATGTACTCACTCATTCGACTCTCCAGTTTCCGGTGGCGGACCCGTTTCTGCAATTTCCGCTGGCAAACATACCTACTGCTACTGCATGTAGGCTGAGGTACCGTCAAGAGCTGCGAGATACTCGCAATGTACTAAGTACTGTTGACATTTGCTTCTTGTATTTATATATTAAGAGCCGTGGTGGCCGTGGTGGCCGAGTGGTTCGAGCAGTTGCCTGCGACACAAAGATCCCAAGTTCGGATCCCGACTGTACTAATGAGTTTTTCTGAATTTAAGTACAGTGATTAGTCACACCACGAGCTTTTCGGTGAAGGAAAACATCGGGAGGAAACCTGCATACGTCCGAGAAGAAATTCAAAGGCGTATGTATAGTCGTGCTTGAGTAACGGCGATAGACTCGCCACCTGTCACGTTAGCACCTTAAATACCTCTGGCGGATAATGGGTGTGTGGGTATTACCCATACACCTCTGCCTACCCCTTCGGGGACCCTTGTGGGAAGGCGTGAGGATATAAGGATAGGATATAAGGATGACCCGGGAATCCACCCGCGTTGAATTTTATTTAGTCGTTAGGTTATTTTCTTCTGGATTAAAGAATATTCTATATGTTAATCCAGTTAATAATCTTTCTCTCCATGCCTTCTCACAAACCGATACCGATACCTCTAGGCAGCTTACATGCTGCCTAGAGCTATCTGCCGCTCCGAAGGGCTGAGGTGTGTCCAATCCATCCTTTTATCGCCAGTAATATATTTTGGTGCAAACGTAACAGATGACGAGTACATCGCCGTGTCTCAAGCACAACTAAACATATAATATATCCTCACGCCTTCCCACAAGGGTCCCCGAAGGGGTAGGCAGAGGTGTATAGGTAATACCCACACACCCACTTTCCGCCAGAGGTATATTAGGTGCCAACGTGACAGATGGCGAGTCCATCGCCGTTACTCAAGCACGACTATACATACGCCTTTGAATTACTTCTCAGACGTATGCAGGTTTCCTCTCGATGCTTTCCGTCACCGTAAAGCGCGTGGTGTGACTAATCACTGTACTTAAGTTCAGAAAAATTCATTGCTACAGTCGGGATTCGAACTTGCGAGAACCGAGTGGTTCGAGTCGGGGCTCGAACCACTCGGCCACCACGGCTCTACTAAACAACAACTACAACTAAACATACGTCTTTGAATGTATTCTTCCATTCCTCTCGATGTTTCCTTCACCGTAAAGCTCGTGGTTTCTTCAATCACTGTACATAAGTTCTCACAAATATATTGGTAAAGTTGGGATTCGAACTTGCAATCTTTGAGTTACAGGGGAATAAGCGAACAACTCAGCCACCACGATTCTTTTCATTAATCCGCGATAAAAATGTCACATCTAACTTATCCTACCTTACGCTTTTGTTTCACAGTAATTAGATTATATAAATCAAAGCTTCGGATTCCCCATATAGGGGTACTATCTGCCACAACACACCATACAACCAGAGTAAGAGAGATAGGGCATAACGGGTTTCCCGTTCGAATTCGGAGCTGCCCGACTGGGGCAGGACCTCCACCTTACAGAAGTCCGTAGCCAAATTACACAATTTTTTTGTGTAATTACACAATTTTTTTGTGTTGTGTTCCTACGCGGTAAATAAGGTTTCCAGTAATGAGCTCCTTGGGGAGGGGGGAGGATTGTTACATTGTGTTGGAAGCAGAGGGATTAAACCCATTATGCTGCCAACACACTATAACTCTCCGAACACAGAGTGGCAACGCGCAAGTGATACTTCGGTATCGTGAGCGTAAATAGGCTACGGTAACCGTTTCCCATCAGGTGAGCCGTATGCTTGTTTGCCACTCTTGTTGTATAAAAAAAATACATATTTGTCGAAATAATAATAATAATAAATACCTGGGACAATTCCACACAAATTGAATAATAATAATATATAATATAAAATAATATATATTATATATTATTATTATTCAATTTGTGTGGAATTGTCCCAGGTATTTATTATTTGAACACAAATTGAACTAGTCCCAAATTAAGCAAAGCTTGTGTTATGGTAACTAGACAACGAAATACTTATAGTGTACACCCAATTAATGTAACGTAAACATAATTAGCTTAATTAACGAGAGTAATTAACAACTATTAATAGTTGTTAATTCAAATGGATATATATATGTTTAATTTTCATATCAATATTATCTTTCTTTTATTCTCATTATCATCGCACAAAATACTTTGATCAGTAATTTATTCTGAAGGAACTCACTCACTTACATTAAAGAAACTCACGAGTTCTATTTAATACTTTAACATATCCAGGCGAGTCCATTGCTGTTACTCAAAGCCCACTATACATACGACTTAAAATGTCTCCTCAAACGTAACCAGGTTTCCTCTCATGTTTTCCTGCACTGCACCGTTGTGCGCTGTGACTAATCACTGTACTCAAGTTTAGAAAAACTCATTAGTAGGTATAGTTTAAGCTCGAACCACTCGGCCACCACGGCTCATATTAACCTAAAAAATATTATAATATGTGATTCGTACAGGTATTTTGAAGATATCTAAATATGGAAGAGTTCTGAGAGAGTGAACAGCAGCCTCGCAACCATCCTTCGAACCAAAACCCAGCTGCTTGGGTTGAAAATAGGTAGCCAAATCGAGAAACGCAGACTTGCAGCAATTTAGCTGCGGTTCGTCGTACCGACGGCTATTGCTCTGATACCACCATCAATTTTAGCCTAAGCTCATAAATTAAAAAGATTATATTCAGCATCAGTCCCATATCGTACATATCATCTATGTACGCAACCAATTCATACATATATATATATATATATATATATGTATACCAAGCATGTACCTAGCATTGATTAGTTTTATAAAATCGAAGTAACCAACACTTCTTTTTTGACCTATGTACCTGCTCACTCTTCACACATACCTCCCTCCCTCCAGGTTTATGGTCGTTACTATTTTAATCAGCTCTAGTTACGGTTAAAGAAAAAACAAAATATGAGCAAAATAGCCATTAGCATACATTAGCATGGCACACTCGTGGTAGGACTGTAACGCTAATCTGTCCTTCACAATCATATCTTCAGGTCGTCCACGGGTTCTCCGGGTAGAAAGAGATAAAGCCTACGCACTTTAAAAATAGTACCTGGATGACCGAGCTTAGCTCGGTACATATAATATAAAATATTATTTCGTAGGAATTACAGACTTATGAAATATGAATAATATTTTTAATGTTACCAATATAATAATGAAAAAATGTGAACTTTTAATTTAAACAAAAAATCACGAGTTAATCGGTTAAGAAATTAAAAACATATGCCAAAATAAAGAATCATCTATCTAAACATATAATAAAATGTAACGGATTGCTGTCTGTACATGGAAGATGTAAGAGAAAAAAATATGATTGGGAGCTTTATCAACGCAAACAGCACCCAAAACACTGATTGTTAGAATTTTTGTGTGTGCGTTTGTGCACACTAACCTCGGAAACGGCTTATCCGATTTAGATGTAGTTTGTAAAACTGTAACGGATCACTGTCTGTACATGGTAGATGTATGAGAAAAAATATGATTGGGACCTTTATCAACGTAAACACACGTTGTGCCATACTCTGCCACAAATCTTGTAGACGTCGATTCCGTTGTTCGTCATTAGAAGTAGCTACACGTTGTGCCGCACGCTGCCGCCAATCTTGCGGACATCGCTCCTGTTCTTCAACATTTTCAGTAGCTACACGTTGTGCCGCACGCTGCCGCAAATCTTGTAGACATCGCTCCTGTTGTTCGTAATTTTCAGTAGCTATACGTTGTGTTATACGCTGCGGGAAATCTTACAGACGTCACTCGCTGTTCGTTATTTTCAGTAGCTACACGTTGTACCGTACGCTGCCGCAAATCTTGTAGACATCGCTCCTGTTGTTCGTCATTTTCAGTAGCTATACGTTGTGCTGCTCGCTGACGCAAATCTTGTAGACGTCGTTCCCGTTGTTCGTCATTTTCATTAGCTACACGTTGTGCTGCACGCTGCCGGAAATCTTACAGACGTCGCTCTCGTTGTCCGTCATTTTCAGTAGCTACACGTTGTGTTATACGCTGCGGGAAATCTTACAGACGTCACTCGCTGTTCGTTATTTTCAGTAGCTACACGTTGTGCCGCACGCTGCCGCAAATCTTGTAGACATCGCTCCTGTTGTTCGTCATTTTCAGTAGCTATACGTTGTGCCGCTCGCTGACGCAAATCTTGTAGACGTCGTTCCCGTTGTTCGTCATTTTCAGTAGCTACACGTTGTGCTGCACGCTGCCGGAAATCTTACAGACGTCGCCCTCGTTTTCCGTTATTTTCAGTAGCTACACGTTGTGCTGCTCGCTGCCGCAAATCTTGCAGACATTGCTCCCGTTGTTCGTAATGTTCATTAGCTATACGTTGTGCTGCTCGCTGCCGCAAATCTTGCAGTCATCGTTCCCGTTGTTCGTAATGTTCAGTAGCTACACGTTATGCTGCACGCTGCCGCAAATCTTGTAAACGTCGTTCCTGTTGTTCGTAATGTTCAGTAGCTACACGTTGTGCTGCTCGCTGCCGCAAATCTTGTAGACATCGCTCCTGTTGTTCGTCATTTTCAGTAGCTATACGTTGTGCTGCTCGCTGACGCAAATCTTGTAGACGTCGTTCCCGTTGTTCGTCATTTTCAGTAGCTACACGTTGTGCTGCACGCTGCCGGAAATCTTGTAGACGTCGTTTCCGTTGTTCGTAATGTTCAGTAGCTACAAGTTGTGCTGCACGCTGCCGCAAATCTTGTAAACGTCGTTCCTTTTGTTTGTAATGTTCAGTAGCTACACGTTATGCTGCACGCTGCCGGATATCTTACAGACGTCGCTCTCGTTGTTCGTAATTTTCAGTAGCTACACGTTGTGCTGCACGTTGCCGGAAATCTTGTAGACATTGTTCCCGTTGTTCGTAATGTTCAGTAGCTACACGCTGTGCTGCACGCTGCCGGAAATCTTGTAGAAGTCGTTCCCGTTGTTCGTACTTTTCAGTAGCTACACGTTGTGCTGCACGTTGCCGGAAATCTTACGGACGTCGCTCTCGTTGTTCGTAATGTTCAGTAGCTACACGTTGTGCTGCTCTCTGCCAGAAATCTTGTAGACGTCGTTCCCGTTGTTTGTAATGTTCAGTAGCTATACGTTGTGCTGCTCGCTGCTACAAATCCTGTAGACATCGCTCCCGTTGTTCATGATTTTCAGTAGCTACCCGTAATGCTGCACGCTGCCGGAAATCTTACAGATGTCGCTCTCGTTGTCCGCTATTTTCAGTAGCTACACGTTTTGCTGCTCGCTGCCGCAAATCTTGTAGACGTCTTTCCCGTTGTTCGTAATGTTCAGTAGCTACACGCTGTGCTGCACGCTGCCGGAAATCTTGTAGAAGTCGTTCCCGTTGTTCGTACTTTTCAGTAGCTACACGTTGTGCTGCACGTTGCCGGAAATCTTACGGACGTCGCTCTCGTTGTTCGTAATGTTCAGTAGCTACACGTTGTGCTGCTCTCTGCCAGAAATCTTGTAGACGTCGTTCCCGTTGTTTGTAATGTTCAGTAGCTATACGTTGTGCTGCTCGCTGCTACAAATCCTGTAGACATCGCTTCCGTTGTTCATGATTTTCAGTAGCTACCCGTAATGCTGCACGCTGCCGGAAATCTTACAGATGTCGCTCTCGTTGTCCGCTATTTTCAGTAGCTACACGTTTTGCTGCTCGCTGCCGCAAATCTTGTAGACGTCTTTCCCGTTGTTCGGAATGTTCAGTAGCTACACGTTATGCTGCTCGCTGCCGCAAATCTTGTGGACGTCGATCCCTCTGTTGGTCATATTCAGCGGCCACAAAGAAGCCCTCGTGAAGCATCTAAGACCTTTCTGCTCGTATAATGTTAGTCAAGTTTTGCAAGACTTGTGGGACGAGCGGAAGGCTGATTATTTTCATTGATTTGTTGAAATGAGTCTTGTTTGTCGATCACTATTTTCTTGAAGGTGTTCTTGAGATGAGTCTTCTTCTTCTTTTAGGCATTTTGTCATGTAAGTAAACATTTGATTTTATATATAATACATCTACGATAACGTAACGTCAAACCAAAAACTCATTGGCTTAAAAGTTTGTTGCTTAGCAACGCTTTATTGTTGCTGTGTCGGTAAAGCAGTAGCGAAATTCAAATTCTAATGAAATTGTAGGAGATTTTCATTGCCTAAAAACACGGATAAAACAACTTTTTTTTTAAATGAAACCTAGCTAGATCAATTTATTGCCCCCGAAATCCCCCCCGTACCAAATTTCATGAAAATCGTTGGAGCCGTTTCCGAGATTCAGATTATATATATATAAATAAATATACAAGAATTGCTCGTTTAAAGGTATTAGATTAGATATCTACTTGACAGCGAGTCGTGCGTGTAGTGTTTCAGGCATTTCACATAGTCTTTCTGTGCAACCCCAATACTATGTTTTTAGTTCACAGCTATCACCGGTGTAGTGCCTACTTTGATACAGATTACAGACCGTAGTTACCACACGCAACACTGAAAGTCAAGAGACTTTCATTGTTACTTCTGAAACTAGCCGGCTACCAAGTATCCCACTATCTTTATTCCAGCTACTTCTCAAGTGCGTAGTTTGCTCAATATATACATATGTATGTTTAAACTTACTCGTACATACATACATACAAACGGCTACGTAGGTAATTCAAGTTGTCTAGATGTACAATCCAGTTTTGTTTCAAATAATTAAACCAATCAAACCGTCTAAAACGCCGGTGAAACTATAATTTAGTGATCACGTTTTTCGCGGAGTTAACAATTTGCGGAATAACAAACAACGACTTACCTGAAAAACTTGCAGTCAATAGCCGTACCACCACCGGTTGAAAATCCAATATAATTTCGCACATACACAAAAAAAAACACTAATTCACTGGTGTCACACAATAAAAACATACACGTCAATCTGAATTATAAATTGTTTCGGTTTGTTTACGTTCGCTCGCGATGTGGGTGCGCTTCGGCCGCGCGACATGCGTTCTACCCGCGAGCTAGTTGCGTACTAACTAAACAGATTGGCTCTAGTCGTGAAGTAAAGTAAAATGAAAATCGTATGGAGATAGGAAAATGCTTTCGGAATTCGAATTTCGAAATGCTCACGGGGTATTCGCAACTCGCAAGCACAGAGTAGTATTTATTAAGAACCTTTGTTCTTGAAAACAACCAACCTTTTAATTCAGTACCTATGCCGTGATAAAGCCATGTGCGCAGATGTTTAGTACTAAGTATGCAGCCTCATATTAAATGCATAAACTGTCTTTACTGTGATCTGTTTTGATGATAAGAAAATAAATCTGTTATAAATATTTGGTTCGCTGGTATCAGAGTTCTTCATTCCTTTTAAAAAATAAAGACTGATATAGATACAACTTTACAAATAAATTCGTTCTATTTAGATTTCGTCAATTAGATGTTCACTATACAAATTGCAAACAATTGAAGATATTTTATTATATGTATATAACGATATTAAAAACCGATAAAAACACGTTCGGAGCAATAACAATTATATAAATATATTTTATCGTCTGTATATCAATTGAGTCTGGGATACCCAGTACATTTGTAATAAGGTTTATTGAGACATATTGTTTGGGTATCCGATGTTGTGGTCTTTACCTAAGAGGATCAACCAATTTCATTTCGGTAGTTGTACCTATCGAACCCTCAGGTAAGGTGGGACCTAGTATGTCAGCAAGGTAAAACAAATATTTTTACGTATGTTATGTTTACGGTACGGCTGAACCTACCTAAGTATTCTTTAACGTATGTTTTATTAAGAAGTGTATATTTTATTGTACGGTTTTATGGTACGGGTGTGCTTATAAAAACCAAATTTGTCTAAAACAAATTAGTTAATTAAAATTAATAATGATAGCTTTACATTAAGACCGAGCCGTGGTGGCCGAGTGGTTCGAGCAGTTGCCTGCGACATAAAGATCGCAAGTTCGAATCCCGACTGTACCAATGAGTTTTTCTGAATTTAAGTACAGTGATTAGTCATACCAAGAGCTTTACAGTGAAGGAAAAGATCGTGAGGAAACCTGCATACGTCTGAGAAGAAATTTAAAGGCGTATGTATAGTCGTGCTTGAGTAACGGCGATGGACTCACCATCTGTCACGTTGGCACTTAATATACCTCTGGCGGGAAGTGGGTGTGTGGGACCTATGCCTACCCCTTCGGGGAAGCTTGTGGGAAGGCGTGAGGATATTATTTATTATTATTACATTAAGACCATTGCGAGAATTTTAGTTTCCGCAAAGTAAATATTATATAATTATTCAAGAACAAGGGACCATAAACATATCAAACGCGTCATCTAACACTTCGAGTAAGCAGTTCGTAAGAAAGAGCCCCTTATAAGGATTCGTTCAAACCGGCGTTATCAGCTGGACGAGGCGTGACAACTTCCAATCAGCCTTGTATGCATCGGAAAATTACACTATATCGTATGAAGTGATGTGGAAATTGCAATTTAATTGTTGTCGTGCTGAGATAAGTAGGGTAACGCTGCGGCTACGCGATTCTCGTGTATAGGTATTTGTATTGTATAGTGGGAGCCAATGTCCCATCTACCAATTGGATTTTGTATGCTCAAAGGCAGCCGTCAGAAAATCTAGGGGTTAGAAACGTTGGTATTTCTTTCCGAGAATTTCAAAGGGTTATTTATTATATTATACGTTCAAAAGACTTCATACAACTATATAATTTGCTTGAACTTTTGAAACGTTTTGAAAACGATACTAACTTAGCTTGAAACAAAACAAGCCGTTTGAATTCGTTTCTAGGAATGTTTGGCCACTGACTTGGTTCGCTTAGTCTAAAATACTAATAATTGCATACTCGCTTACTTGTCTGCAAACAAATAATTTTATTGACGGCCGTCTGGCCTAATGGGTAGGGCTCCTGACTGTGAAACTTGAAGCCGCGGATTTGCCCGCTGAGGGCAAATATTTGTGTGATGAACACGAGTATTTGTACCTTAGTCTTGGATGACCTATGTATTTATATAT
>JACCPG010005954.1:0-64589 GCA_016069955.1 Drepana arcuata | reverse complement strand
TAATATCTCGGCATTCTCTGGTCGCAATGTATTGTTTTCTTATTTATGCTCCAATGGGAAGCGTTCAAGGCAAATTACTTTATACTTGACATTTACATTTTAAATGTTGTGAAAGCCTTCGATGTTTAATATGGCAACATTACAATCTGTTTCCGGGGTAAAGGCCTTTCATCATTTTAATCATTTCTTTTTATGGACTTATGACATTTCTTCATTTATAATACACTACATGGAAATAAATACTCCTCTTTTCCTTGCTTCTTATTCTGGGGGGTTATATATATTAGTACTTGCATAATAACATCGAGAAGGTAGGACATAACCGCTTTCCCGTTCGAATTTGGAGCTGTCCAATTGAGGAAGGACCTCCACCTTATAGAAGTCCGTAGCCAAATAACAATTTTTTTTTGTTGTGTTCCTACGCGGTGAATAAGGCTACCAGTAATGAGCTACTCGGGGAGGGTGGCGGATTATTATATTGTGTTGGCAGCAGAGGGATTAGTCCCATTATGCTGCCAACTCTCCGAACATATTATACTATAGTACTATTACAGACAAATTTACTGAATCCTAAAGTAAGCATTGCGTGTGTGAGAACCAGCAACGATATATGAGTGAGGTAATGTGTATGGGATTCGGACTTGCGAACTTTGTGTCGCAGGCAACTACTCGAACCACTCGGCCACTACGGCTTTATACATACTTCACGTGTGTATGTATATTGTTAATTTGAAATCCATGTTAAATCCCGAATCGACAGTAAAGCTTACATGCTTTGTTTACTTCAGTGTTATAATTATCGTATTTTATGTATGTTTTGTATAGTAAGCAACGACCTATTGTCGGGCCTACGTTGTTCCCCCATACTTGGGTACTATTGCTGTAACGAAAATATATTATTATTGTATACTTAGGTACATCATATTATCAAATCATTAGTGATTTGAAAAGAGTAACCATGGAGTTTCTTGCCGGTTCTTCTCCATGGAAGCGACCAACCCGAACCGTGCTTCTTTATCGACGTTTTATAAGTGTTTATTTGTGTTCTATAAGTGTTTATTTCACATAGGCCCACATGGGCCTATGTGAAATAAACATATTTTGATTTGATTTGATTTGAGTAGCTGCTAACTAGACTAATGTAGGCTTGAAGTACAATGAAGCGGACGGACTAATTGTGTTCAACAACCGCGCAAAACACTTACCACGTAGCGCGTAGTTAGGTTAAGCAACGATCAACCTTAATGATGCCATTCGCACGCATTGTTGGCGACCCGGTTCAATGCGGTATAACAATAATTATTATAAATAATAATATATCCTCACGCCTTCCCACAAGGGTCCCCGGAGGGGTAGGCAGAGGTGTATAGGTAATACCCCCACACCCACTTGCCGCCAGAGGTATATTAGGTGCCAACGTGACAGATGGCGTGTCCATCGCCGTTACTCAAGCACGACTATACATACGCCTTTGAATTTCTTCTCAGTCGTATGCAGGTTTCGTCTCGATGTTTTCCTTCACCGTAAAGCTCGTGGTGTGACTAATCACTGTACTTAAGTTCAGAAAAAACTCATTGGTACAGTCGGTATTCGAACTTGCGACCTTTGCGTCGCAGGCAACTGCTCGAACCACTCGGCCACCACGGCTTCTAATAATTATTAAATTGACAAATAACTAGCTGTCCCGCCCAGCTTCGCTTGGGTGAAAAAAGATTAGGTTCTGAAACGCTAGCGCAACGCCACCTATATATATATATATATATATATATATATATATAAAGATTATTACATACATATCATCACGCCGAGTCCCTAACGGGGCAGAGAGTATAGAACACCAGTTCTCTCTAAACTTACATACATCTTTAGCTTCGTCCACATTCATCAGTCTCTTCATAAATGCTCGTTGGTTTCGAGTACTCTTGACGTTCCCGTCCTTGAGCGTCTGATCGATAAATAATCCCTACTAATATTATAAATGCGGAAGTAACTCTGTCTGCGGAAGTAACATAGGCTACTTTTTAATGCGAATAAGGGTTGTAAGGGGTTGCAATAGGGGATAAAAGTTTGTATGGAAGTTACGTCATTTTTGAAGCTAGAAGCTTGAAACTTTAGTATTACTATACATATAAATTAATATTACATTCTAAACTTGTAAAAAAATTACACTTTATTTAAAAAAAAATTATGCTGCTTAATATGACTTTTCCGCGCGGACGAAGTCGTGGGCACAGCTAGTTAGAAAAATGTACATAAATCAAGTCGAGTAAGATGGGTGATGGCTGAACGCAATGGCGTGAGGATACATGTATACATATAATTATTGGCAAAAAGTGCAGCTAAATAGTTACCATCCACGAAGATGCGCCCCACCAATTGAGGGGGTCGCGGGATGCGGGGAGTATGACCCGGATGTTTTTTCCCACATTCGAAATATAAAAATAAACCAGATTCAATGCGACTTTAAAAATGGCAACTTAGTTCTAATTTTTACATTAAAATAAGTTACAATGCGTATTTTGTTTTTATTTTTATTGAGTCGTATTACGACGTATCTAGAGTACAACGAATCTAGATTACGACAAATCAATTCAATCAACGTCAATTTGACGTTTTCCAACGTCAAATTCGGAACAACCGATTTTATACAGTTTAGTTGGGGTCCTATTTTAGTTTTTGCCCCAGGGCCTTTGGTTACCTAGCTACGCCACTGAACAATAGTAGCATAGTGTGAACAGTATTGTGACCACCTTGTACACAACGGCATAAATATTCAGCAGAACCGGTCTCCGCGCTCTAATTGATTAGGCGTTCTATTGTGTACTACAGTCATTAACATTATTGATTTATGTTTGTATATACCTACGCAGTTAAAAGGCAACAAATCCCACAGGGGCAGTGATTTCTTTCGGGATAAAAGGTAGCCTTTGTTAATATAAGTTATGCGATAACTCCGTTGAGAATTTTACCCAACATCATGCAGCTCGTGATAACACACCCAATAGTTTCGGTTATCTCGTGTTTATAATATTAAATATATAGAAGTAAAGACTTGATAGCTTAGGAATCCTTAGAAATATCTTAGAAGGAAAGGTAGAGAGAAATGGGAAGACCAAGATTAACATACCTGGGTCAGATCAAAAGAAAAGTGTCTCTCATGACGTATAGACAGAAGCAAATGGAACGGACTGCATCAGAGACGCCGACAAACGCCCAGCTTATAAATAAATACCTTGGAACAATTCTACACAAATTTACATAGCCCCAAATTAATCAAAGCTTGTTATGGTAACTAGACAACGATATGTTTACCTATATAGATAGATGTATACATAAATACATAGGACATCCAAGACTAAGGTACAATTACTCGTTTTCATCACACAAATATCTGCCCTCAGCGGGAAACGAATCCGCGGCCTCAAGTTTTGCAGTCAGGAACTTTAACCACAAGACCAGACGTTAAAATAAAGTAAGTGCATCGAACGTAGATGCATCTCAAATAGAAATTCTTAGATAATGGAACCGGTTTATTGGTCAGCGACCCTCGGATAGCGTTGAGTTACTCAACCAAAAAGTTTGTAGCCAAGATATTTTGATAAAACTGCCTTTACGATAAAGGACAGGCGAGCTAACATCTGCGAAGAAAGATGCTCAATGTGGTCGAAGCAAAACAGGTGTGTAAGTCTAGATTATTTTTGCCTACCCCGTTAGGGACGCGGCGTGATCACACACAAATAGTTTCCATTGACCATGGAATAGTGACTTTGGGCAGCATATTAAGATATAACTTTTGATTTACCTTGGATAATGTTAAGTGAAGCTTACCACAACATATTAGCGAAAACCACATCTAAATCGGATAAGCCGTTTCTGAGATTAGCGTGCACAAACGCACAGACAAACAGCCAAACATTCTAACAATCTGTGTTTTGGGTGCTATTTGCGTTGATAAAGGTCCCAATAATGTTTTTTCCCATATATGTTCCATGTACAGACAACGATCCGTGTTTTTTTTATTGTATGTATAGACTAGCTGTGCCCGAGGCTTCGTCCGCGTGGAATTTAACAAAAAAATATGTGTTTAGTTTCTAAAATAAAAGTAGACTAAGTTACTCCTTTTTACATCAGCAATCTGCAAGTGAAAGTCTCGTTAAAATCGGTCCAGCCGGAACAGACAGCCAAACAGACAGACAAAAATAAATAAAAAAACTGTTTTGGTGTATTTACAGTATATATATTCATATGCATGTGGTAAAAAGCGGTTATTAGTATTATTAGTATGAAGCGGTATCAATATTACAAACAGACACTCCAATTTTGTTTATATGTATAGAAACATAGTTGCATATGAAGACAGAATCACTGTGAACCCACGAACAACAGCACGACCGTAAGACCGCTACAAGCATTGTGCAGGCGCAAATCGTCTATTGTCTGCTCAAGTGTCGTCTGCTAATTATCGTATCTTTCCTAGTAATTATCATCCTGCAGGCTTGGTCTTAGTGCCTATGTTGTAAGGAAACAATTGATTGCTGAAGGTTTTGTACGTCTATGAAAGTTATCGGGCCATTGTATATAGGTACATACATGTCATCACGCCAAGTCCCTAACGGGGTAGGCAGAGAGTATAGAGTGCCAGTTCTCTCTAGACTTACATACCTCTTTCGCTTCGTCCACATTCAACAGTCTCTTCGTACATGCTCGTCGGTTTTGAGGACTCTTGACGTTCCTGTCCTTGAGCGTCCGATCGATTTGATCTAGGTAGTATGAACTTGGTCTTCCTCTGTCTCTTCTTGCACATAGGTACATAGGCACATATATATATATATATATACCATCACGTCGAGACCCACACGGGGTAGGTACAGAGAGGCCTGGCCAGAGCGCAAGTACAAATTAGTAGTTTTCGCCAGAGATATATTTTAGGTGACTACGTGAAAGGTGGCGACTCCATCGCCGTAACTCAAGCTGAACTTCTTCTCAAACTTATGCAGGTTTCCTCTCGATGTTTTCCTTCACTGTAAAGTTCGTGGTGTGACCAATCTTTTATAAATACTTAACTTAAACTATCTGAATAGAAACTTCAGAAAAAATCATAGGTACAGTCGGGATTCGAACTTGCAATCTTTGTGTTGCAGGAAACTACTCAAAGCACTGGGCCACCAAGGCTATATACAAACTGGCTGTCCCACTCAGCTTCGCCCGGGTGAAACTTGTTTTTCAACTATTGCTTCTATAGGGGAAGCAATAGTTGTGTTTTTTTATTTACCGCCCCCGCGTTCTACCTTGCGGGTGGAGTTTCATAAAATCCGTTCTTAGCTGACCTCTACACCGCCTAAGGAGTCGGCCTTATAGTTCCTGAGATTTCGTAATGAGTGAGTTCACAAATGAGATCTCCTATATATAAGATATTTAATGATGATATTAATCAATAGATAAATCTACTTAATAACTTCCAAATAATTAGTATAACTTTTTATATTCCTAACACTCTTGCCTTGAGCCTTGAAGATACGGATATTTTCGCACATTTCCCATGTAAATGCTATAATAAAAAAAGACATCGTAAATCCAAGATGGCGTCTGTCTTGTTAAATATTGGCAATTGACTAGTAAACATTGGTTTTATAGAACGCTGTTTAATATTCTTGCCGAGTTCCTTGTAATGTTTGCATTCGAGGACGTAAGTTGATGTTGGTATATTTTTATGGCTTAGTTGGTATTACCAGAGTATTTATTGTTGTAGAAATACATTTAAACATTTTCTTTCGATCTCATAACGTTTGGAAATGTCATTGCAGTAAATAAATTGTTATCAAATATTTAAAATTACGCAGGAATCCCATTTTACTCGTTTCTATAAATTTCACATCCAAATAACTACACGTTCACCCTATAGGCCCCCATCATAGAAATTCTGATTCTCCGCGCTCAAAAGGACCAGTTGTTCACGATAGGCTTCCAAATAAATTTGGTCATTTTCTGAGGTAGTAAATGAAATGTTTTTTCCAATGTTTTTAAAATCTATCCAATATCTTAAATTTTGGCTTTATTAATAACTAGCTGTGCCCGCGACTTCGTCGGCGTGGACGGCTTTTTTTTCTTTCGTATTTTTTTTTTTAAATAAAATGTATCCTATGTTCAATCAAATCAAATCAAAATCTTTTTATTTCACATTGGGCCCAGGTGGGCACTTATAAAACGTCGAAAAAGAAGCACGGTTCGGGTTGGTCGCTTCCATGGAGAAGAACCGGCAAGAAACTCCATGGTTACTCTTTTCAAATCATTAGACACTTCTACTTTATATGTTTATATTATGTTACTTCTAATACCTCCAAGAATATGTGTACAAAGCTTTATGATGATCGGTTAAGTAGTTTTTACGTGAAAGCGTAACAAACAAACTTACATTCACATTTATAATATTAGTAAGATATTAGGCATCCATAAAAAATATGTGTTGAAATAACGTCAACCAAGTTGTCGGATTTTTTTTATTTCTTGATTTTTTTTTTTTTTTTATATACAACAAGAGTGGCAAACAAGCATACGGCCCATCTGATGGAAAACGGTTACCGTAGCCTATTTACGCTCACGATACCGAAGTATCACTTGCGCGTTTCCACTCTGTGTTCGGAGAGTTATACTGTGTTGACAGCATAATGGGTTTAATCCCTCTGCTTCCAACACAATGTAACAATCGTCCCCCCTCCCCAAGGAGCTCATTACTGGAAACCTTATTCACCGCGTAGGAACACAACACAATAAATTGTGTTATTTGGCTACGGACTTCTATAAGGTGGAGGTCCTGCCCCAGTCGGGCAGCTCCGAATTCGAACGGGAAACCCGTTATGCCCTACCTCTCTTCTAAACTCTTCTTCTCTTGGTGGAACAAGAGGGGCGTTTTACTAAAAAAAAAATTATTCAGTTCCTCGCGTTTCTTTCCGGGGAACAGGAAAATCCGACTGGCTTGCATTTGTAACACTTCTAGCTCACGATGGATACTTGAATAACATTAAAACATGCATTCAACTTATTTTTTTATTTTTATATAACAAGAGTGGCAAACAAGTATACGGCCCACTCGATGGAAAACGGCTACCGCAGGCTATTTACGTTTACAATACCGAAGTATCACTTGCTCGTTGCCACTCTGTGTTCGGAGAGTTATACTGTATTGGCAGCATAATGGGACTCTGCTTCCAACACAATATAACAATCCTCCCCCCTCCCCAAGGAGCTCATTACTGGAAACCTAATAATTAGCAACGTTTGAACTAACACTGAAACATTGTACTTCAACTTATATTTAATCATAACAATTGTCAATATTTACTAGTAGACAATTATTATTATGCTCGAGTCAGCTGTAAAACTGTATACATAAGACGCACTGCCCTAATATCATATAAGCATCTTAGTTATTATTTACTTGTCTCTTTTGTGTATAATATATAGTGTATGATATTTCTTGTAATATATATATGTGTAATGTGTATGTGACTGTTTGTGTATGTTTATATATTGTATCTGTGCCTATTTATTTTGTATTTATTGTATAATTCATGCTATTCTCATTCCCATAAGCTAATCCTTCTTTTTAATGTTTCTCATGTCAAGGGTGGTTAACTTGTAGAAAATGCTTTAGCATTAAGTCCACCAATGTACTTTAATTGTGCATAAATAAATAATATGTATAACTTCACGCTCAAAGGGTAGGCGGATGTGACCATCTATTTGCCGGAGATTTATTTAGATGTCAAAGTGACAGATGGCGTGTCCGTTGCCGCTTCTCAAGCACGAGTCTACTATACCTACATACCACTATTCTCTTCATATAAATCATTGTACTTAAAGTTAATAGAAACTCATTGTAGACTCACTATAGACTTGCGTCTGCATTGCGCAGAGGAAATTAGACCCTCAAGGCTCTCCACGTTATAGTTACACGCAGCTTAAAGGTAGTAAATCTTTTAGGGTTCTTTTTCTATGTGACGCATGGATCGGAATGTCTTTTCCCTTATCGAACATATGGGCGCTTCTACTGCCTAAGTTTTTCAAATCTTTTGCCATGTATCCCAAATTATCATAGACTAGCTGTGAGCCGCAGTTTCTCCCACGTATAATTTCATAATCTTTTCTAGCAATAAATATAGCCTATGTCACTAAGGGTGAATGTAGCTTTCCAATGATGACATTTTTCAAATCGTTCCAGGAGTTTTGGAGGCTATTCAATACAAACAAATAATCAAATCTTTCCTCTTTATAATATTAGTACCTATTGATATATGGTAAAATGTTTTTCATCGATATCATAATTTATTTAACTCATTTATTGCTATTGTTTCAGGACAAAATGGCGCATCCTGTAGACCTGCGATCGGATCGAGTGAAGCAAATGTTCAGTTGGACTACAGGGTGAGTGTTTTTCTTACATTCTTATCAGTGTGTGTATGTAAAAATATCTGCCTTTTGGAAGTGCTTCAGAACCTTGCATACCGTCTCTTGGACTTATTAAACATTTCCGAGAAAATTTCCTGTCTTTATGTATAAACTAGCTGTGCCTGCGACTTCGTCCGCGTGGAATTTAACTAAAAGTTATTGTTAAATTTCTTACAATGAAGCCTAAGTTACTCCTTATTACATCAGCTATCTGCCAGTGAAAGTCCCGTCAAAATCGGTCCAGCCGTTTCAGAGATTAGTCGGAACAAACAGACAGACAGACAGACTGTCAAAAAAAATGTTTTTTTGCAGTATGTACCGTGTGTAAATCTATATGCACTAAGTAAAAATCGGTTATTTAAATATTACAAACAGACACTGCAATTTTATTTATTTGTATGTATAAATTTACTTTTAGTAGAGAAAGATTTTCTAAAGTATAATTTTATTGTTTAGTGCCTGGAGTAAGCGTTTTTTTTTAATATCATTAAAGCACAATGGGGTAATAATGCAACAGATAAAACCCACGAGAGACATTTGTACAGAGACAAAATCAACATCTCGCACCGACTTCCTCTCGTGATGCAAGCAATATTATGAGGCTGACCTGTCGTGACGTAAGAGCCACTTTCGCGTGCCAAGCCGAGATGTCAATGGGCAATACTAACCTACATGTCCATACGGGTTCAAACAATAAAGACCTTTAGTTCCTAATAAGCTTACAAATAACTTTTTCAATTCAATTAAAGCTAGCTGCTAGCGCCATCTCTAAGTGAGTAACACAATTATACATTAGCGCCATCTATGGAATGGATCAGTAACTAAAACCAAATCATGTTTGTGTCTGTGTTAATAGTAGCAGTTACTGACGTTTGAAGCTAGATTGCGTGGGAATCGATGTTGTTGCCTTTTTTAAGACCTATCTTACTACTAACTAACTAACTAACTAAACTAACTGCTATAATAACCTGAACTTCTTCGAGAAAAGGATGGAGGGCCGTTCCGTTTTTTTGCTCGACTTGGCGGAGGCGGGAGTTCATAGCAAGTAAATAATATCATAACTGCACTTAACATCACAACAACTCATCAATATTAAACCGTGTCTTGGGATACATTATGTAGGTAACAGGTGAAAATAATCACACGGATTTGTCTATTAACCCTGGCTGCGAAAGTATACGAGGTCGAACTCACAGCTTGCAACTTCTGATCCCGACTGTATCAATGAGTTTTTCTGAACTTCAGTACAGTGATAACTCACACAACGAGTTTTACGGTGAAGGAAACCTGCATACGTTTGAGAAAAATTCCAAGGCGTGTGTATAGTTGTGCTTGAATAACGGCAAAGGACTCGCCATCTGTCACGTTGGCAGCTAATATAAAATCTGGCAAAAAGTGGGTGTGTGCGTACTACATATACACCGCTGCCTTCCCTTTGGGGACCCTTGTGGGATGGCGTGAGGATATATTATATTATATTTTAATTCGCAGTAACAACGAACTATCATCATTCGTGTACGAAATTGTATGGTTAAATTATGTATACTTGTCTATTCTATCTCACAATTGTGTCTTGAGATTATACTAATCGGTATATATATATATGTATACAATAGTGTGAATAGTAACTGGTAATAAGTCATGCTTGACTCCACACCTTGACACCAGGGGCAGGGGCGCCATACAACATTAATACCGACTCAAACCGTCTCTATGATGAAAATAAAACTTATACAATAGTCTTCATGTAACTCATTCAGTGTTTGTGTATTATCTTTTCAAATACTTTGTAGTGTTTTACAGTTTGGTTCCTTCTATTCAAGTTCGTAACGTTCTTCTTTTTCCTTCGTTCCTTCTTTTCCTATACGCACTCTTGTAACGCTCTACAATTAAATTCCCTCTACGCACACATTGAATATTTTATGAATAGGTAGCGCACTCTTTGTATTATTCCTTAATTAAGTTCCATCTACGAACATCTCTAGCGCACTGCAATAAAGTTCCTTCTACGAACATCTCTAGCGCTCATGAAAAAGTTCCTTCTACGCTCTATTGTAGCGCTCTGCATCTCAATTCCATCTTTGCAGTACTCTACAATATTGTACCACTTTGCAATTTGTTGTGGCATGACGGACCGCTAACTCACTATCGACGATGAGTAACTATTAGTCGTGCCTGCGCAGTCAGTGTTGATTTGTATATATATATATATATCCTCACGCCTTCCCACAACGGTCCCCGAAGGGGTAGGCAGAGGTGTATAGGTAATACCCACACACCCACTTTCCGCCAGAGGTATATTAGGTGCCAACGTGACAGATGGCGAGTCCATCGCCGTTACTCAAGCACGACTATACATACGCCTTTTGAATTTCTTCTCAGACGTATGCAGGTTTCCTCACGATGTTTTCCTTCACCGTAAAGCTCGTGGTGTGACTAATCACTGTACTTAAGTTTGAGTTTTTTTTTAAGAATGAGTTCAGTGTTGATTTGTAAACTTATACATTATTTTCATATTGTCTCTCGTATCGTGAGTTCCGGTATCTTTTGCTACTTAACCGAGCAATGCCCAAATGACCAAGGCCTCCAGCCAGGCACTGGTGCTAAGGTGCAAAGGTGCTAAGCAAACACTGTTAAGAGCACCCCCTGTGTTGTACGGACGGCTTAGAGCGTTGCTGGATCGTGAGCAAGGGAGCTGGGGCTAACTGGGTTTGCGAGGGTCGGGGTCGGCGGGGGATATTAAGGCTTATTCGCGTCAAGCCTTGCCGACGAGGACGGAACAGTGTCCAGTTGCATAATTTTGTATATTATCTGAAAAGTATGCAGGTAAATAACGCACCGATTATAGTAAATGTTAATGGAAACGTAACGATTGCGTCACGACCTCAGCTCATTACGGCGAGAGGCCCACCGCCCACCGGTGGGCAGAAAGCGGAACATTAAAGCTTATTGTTTTACCTTAGATTCATCTTAGTCTCCCAACAATGTTTGATATCTAATAGCTTGCAAAATGTAATTACATTGCAATGTAAATTAGAAAAATGTTAAATTAAAAAAATAGTATTTTTCTGGAATAAGCAAACTCTGTATTAATCCAGGTACTAATCTATCTGTGCCAAACCTCATCCAATCCCATTCAGTATAAGCGATCGGACACTCAAGCATGGGAACGTCAAGAGTACTCGAAACCGGCGAACGTGTATCAGGAGACTGATGAATGTGGACGAAGCGAAAGAGGTATGCACATAAGTCAAGAGAGAACTGGCGCTCTATCTACTGGCGGTCATATGTGTGTATGCTTAGCGAATTTGATCTTTACTTGCGGATTCAATCTCAGTTCGTAGGACGTCTTTAGTAAAATTCATCTGTCTCCATACCATACGCCTACATACAAGGATCCCCGAAGGGGTAGGCAGAGGTCTATAGGTAGTAGCCACACATCCACTTTCCGCCAGAGATATATTTTAGGTTCCAACGTGACAGATGGCGAGTCCATCGCCATTACTCAAACACGATACATACGTCTTTTGAATTGCTTCTCAGACGTATATGACTTTCCCCTCGATGTTTTCCTACACCGAAAAGCTCGTGGTGTGACTAACCACAGTACTTAAGTTCAGAAAAAATCATTGGTACAGTCGGGATTCGAACTTGCAATCTTTGTGTCGCTGGCAAATACTGGAACCGTTCGGCCACCAAAGCTATATTATTATTTATTTATTATAACAGTCTCTCGGTCGTGCACTCATAGGTAATCAGTGTATACGGATAATACTCACACATTAGTGGAAGGTTGCACACTTACACTATTAACTATAGGGAAGAATAGTGGGGCGCGTCTTCGTGGATGGCACTATCTATACCTATATCATATGAACCGAAGAAGCCGTGGTGGCCGAGTGGTTCGAGCAGTTGCCTGCAACGCAAAGGTCGCAAGTTCGAATCCCGACTGTACCAATGAGTTTTTCTGAACTTAAGTACAGTGATTAGTCCACACCACGAGCTGAACGGTGAAGGAAAACATCGAGAGGAAACCTGCATACGTCTGAGAAGAAATTCAAAGGCGTATGTATAGTTGTGCTGGAGTAACGGCGATGGACTCGCCATCCGTCACGTTGGCACCTAATATACCTCTGGCGGAAAGTGGGTGTGTGGGTATTACCTATACACCTCTGCCTACCCCTTCGGGGACCCTTGTGGGAAGGCGTGAGGATATATTATATTATGTTTTCTTTCATAGTAAAACTCGTGGTTAAAATCGTAGATAACTTACGCAAGTCCCGGCCACACACACACAGTACGGTTAACTAAGCTACAACTGTTGGCAAACTTGCAAAATAAACACGTAATTATGAAGCAACAAACAGCAATTAGACGCCATTTTAAAAATACCGCGTGACTATTTCCCCCGGAAATGTATATACACCTTATATTGTATTTGATAAGATTCTTAGAATTTATGTAGGCCTTAGAGGTACAAAAGAGCCTGCCTTTCTTACACAGCAGTGTCTCCGATTTTTTTTTATACCACTTGGGTGGCAAACAAGCATGCGGTCCGCCTGATGGTAAGCGGTTACCGCCGCCTATGGACGCTTGCAACACCAGGGGTATCACTCGCGCGTTGCCGACCCTAACGGGGTAGGCAGAGAGTATAGAGCGCTAGTTCTCTCTAGACTTACATGCCTCTTTCGCTTCGTCCACAACCATCAGTCTTCATACATGCTCGTCGGTAACATCGTCTTTTTTAACATCGTTCTTTTTATAAAGTTTCCAGAACTCTTGGGATGGCGGCATTAGCTGATGCGGGCTCATTTAATTATTTAAGCTGCTAGCACAGAAACGCGGTCGTAGTCGTTCATAGGGGACGGTAACCGCTTACCATGCTTGTTTGCAATCTTAGAGATAAAAAATTTGGTGCCTTCGAAGCAAATTCTCATATGGACCGGATGCGAACGTTAGAATATAACTTTTGCGTGTCAACATTTTAGTTGGAAACGATACACGAATGACGTCAGACTATTGACGTAGCGAAAATCTTGGACGTCAAAGATTACTCGGAAGTAGAACGTTAGTAACGTAAACGGTGTCTAATACATTGTGACTTTGGAATATTACCCACTAAAGCCAATGTCCCGTAGGAGCGTGCCAGAGGCTGGCAGCATTGCCTCGCTTGTTCTTGAATGTAACTTTACTTCCTACCAACATTATAAATGTGTTACAATGATCGTTCCAATTTCACGCAAAAACTACTCTTTGGAATTTTATGAAATTTGCCGCTAAGATAGATTTTAAGCTGGACTAACACATAGGCTATTTTATATGCAAGATAAATAAAATAAATAATATATCCTCACGCCTTCCCACAAGGGTCCCCGAAGGGGTAAGCAGAGGTGTATAGGTAATACCCACACACCCACTTTCCGCCAGAGGTATATTAGTTGCCAACGTGATAGATGGCGAGTCCATCGCCGTTACTCAAGCACGACTATACATACGCATTTGAATTTAAATATTTCGGATGAATCCGCGAGGTATTGCCAGTATGCAATATCTTCTTGAAAACGGTGGTAACGGTAGTTTGATATTTAACATTAGACGTCTATGTTCCTTGCGTTCCTTACGTTAATTAAAAACAAAAATTTGGTTTTATATTTCTCCTGTGCGTGTGTTTGTCACTGTCAGCCTATTTACACTTACAATACCGAAGTATAACTTGCGCGTTGCCACTCTGTGTTCGAAAAGTAAAATAATAATAATAATATATCCTCACGCCTTCCCACAAGGGTCCCCGAAGGGGTAGGCAGAGGTGTATAGGTAATACCCACACACCCACTTTCCGCCAGAGGTATATCAGGTGCCAACGTGACAGATGGCGAGTCCATCGCCGTTACTCAGGCACGGCTATACATACGCCTTTGAATTTCTTCTCAGAGCTACTCTGTGTTCGGAGAGTTATAGTGTGTTGGCAGCATAAGGTTTAATCCCTCTGCTTCCAACACAATGAAACAATCCTCCCCCCTCCCCAAGGAGCTCATTACTGGATACCTTATTCACCGCGTAGGAACACAACACAATAAATTGTGTTATGTGGCTACGGACTTCTATAAGTTGGAGGTCCTGCCCCAGTCGGGCAGCTCTAAATTCGAACGGGAAACCCGTTATGCCCTACCTCTCTTGAGAACACAATATAACAATCCTTCCCCCTCCCCAAGGAGCTCGCTGGAAACCTTATTCACCGCGTAGGAACACAACACAAAATGCCTCCTCCTGGTGCGCAAGACGCGACCATCTCCAACATCGTATCTCTCATTGAAAGAGGAACAACATCCCCACAAACTGTCTCCTCCTCTCATACTCCTTTATAATATTAGTTGGATAATAAAAAACATATTGCATAATTTTCCACCTTCATTCAAAACCACAGCTCTCTATTTTTGTTTTAAAGTGCTTTTAACCTTTTAAAATTTCTACTCGTTTTCTTTAAAGTTTTCTTCAAATTCGGGCTTAAAACTCGGTAAGTTGGGTTATACCTATCCCTACTTCCCTACTGTTATTATAAATGTGAAAGTAACTCCGTCTGTCTGTCTGTCTGTTACCCGTTCACGCCTAAACGACTGAGCCGATTTAAATGAAATTTAGTACAGAGTTTGTGTAGAGCCTAAGGTAGAACATAGGCTACTTTATGATGCGAAAAAGGGTTGTAAGGGGGCAGAAATAGGGATGAAATTTTGTACGGAAGTTTCGTCATTTTCCAAGCTAGAAGTATGAAACTTATTTTTTAGGCTCTTGATGCCATATACATTAATATGACATTCTAAGTTTGTAAAAATTATCTAGCCCTGCGCTACCGCGCTGCTATAAAAAAGGCTGCTTTTAAGAGAGGTAGGGCACAACGGGTTTCCCGTTCGAATTTGGAGCTGCCCGACTGGGGCAGGACCTCCACCTTATAGAAGTTCGTAGCCAAATAACATTTTTTTATGTGTTGTGTTCCTAGGTGGTGAATAAGGTTTCCAGTAATGAGCTCCTTGGGGAGGGGATGATTGTTATATTGTGTTGGAAGCAGAGGGATTAGTCCCATTATGCTGCCCCAGTACGAACTCAGTGGCAACGCGCAAGTGATACTTGGCGTAAATAGGCGGCGGTAATCGTTTTTCATCGGGTGGGGCCGTATGATAATAATATATCCTCACGCCTTCCCACAAGGGTCCCCGAAGAGGTAGGCAGAGGTGTATAGGTAATACCCAGACACCCACTTTCCGCCAGAGGTATATTAGGTGCCACTCGTGTGGTATAAAGAAGCTGCCCAATGACATTTATCCACGCGGACGAAGTAGCGGGCACAGCTAGTATCTCATATTTACTTAACAATTGTATATGCAGAGAATATCACAGTCGACATAGCATGACTGGCGCTCGTCCTTGTCCAAACCAGTTACACATAATTTGGACTTTAACCGTCGCGTTTATTATATTCGCTTGATAGCTTTAATGAAACGTGCTCAGTTTAAGAAACAACCTTTGTAGCTAAGCGGTTCACATCTCCTGCGGAATTTGGATAGCCGGTTCAAGTCCAGGCATTGTGAACAAATAAGATTTATTAATTTTGATTACACTTTTCCTTTGCATACTCTGCAAGATACGATACTACGAAGATTGGTGTTGGTACTCCCATTGTCTAATCTAAATGTATCTAATCCCATTCGCAATAAACTTGTGGCGACCTTCGTGGCGAGTCCGTCCCTCTCAAGCGCAACCACGCCTTGGATTTGCTTCTCAAACGTATGCAGGTTTCCTCTCAATGTTTTCCTTCACCGTAAAGCTCGTGGTGGGACTAATCACTGTTCAAAAAACTCATTGGAAGTCGGGATTCGAACTTGCAATCTTTGTGGTACTAAATCACTTATTTACTTTACTACTTAAACAACTCGGCCCACAGGGAAATCTGGAAAATTCATGGAAATATACTATAACCTTTACGCAGACTTAATGGTTATGTAGTTTTTTAACGAATTTTTATTTAACGTATGCGGTTAAATAGGTTGTCGACCTACCCGGTACTACATTGGGCCAGCATACAATTTTGAACCCTAATTTGCTGTCAATTGGATTTATATCTTATAAGGCCTCTAGACCGATTATTTAATTCTCGCAATGGAACTTTAAATCTTTAAAACCTAAGCTGCTTTGTAGAAATATGTATGTATGTAAATAGAATCTCTTACAAGTATAGGTTTATTCACAGATCATAAATTTTAATTTTAATTTTAATTTTAATAATTAATAATTTTAATTATATAGTAATTGGAGTTCACACAGCTATAGATATATATATATATATATACTAGCTATCCCGCCCAGCTTCGCCTGGGTGAACGAATATTGCCAGCGCCCTTACGGTCTAAGCCTCTTTCGTATTATCCACATTGATCAATCTTTACTCACAATTAATGTCATAGACCAAGAAGTGGACTCACTTAAAAGCACTAATTAAGAAACTCGATATTAAACAGTAATAACAATTTCACTCAATATATCAAACATTTCCAGCCAAAAGTTGATGTGTGGGATTATTACAGTTAATATTCTAATTAAAGTGGAAAGAAGTGGTCTCTGCCTACCCCTACGGGAAAGAGGCGTGATTATATGTATGTATGTATGTTATTCTAATTAAATAATTCTGCAGTAAATATGTTTAGTGAACTCGGAGCGAAGAAACAAAGAATCACCTATCTCTCCGCCATAAAAATATCATGACATCAATAAAAACTGCAAGCTGGCACAAAGCAATTTATAATTAAAACCTTCTATGTGCGTTCAGTATTGAGGCAACGAAAAAAAACCCAGAATTGCCCAAACGGCTTGCGTCATCCCTTCTTGACACACCGGACTGGCTAGTAAGACGGCCAGTTTTAAAAAGAAAAACGAGCACGCCAGCGAAACGGAACGCAGCCAGGCCAGTCGACATTCGAACGCGCGAATAAGCATACGTTGCTCGCCGTTCGCTTCTGTCAAAAATACGCGCCATTAGAAAGTTTCGAAACTAACGAATTTTGCAAAAAGTGTACGTGAGTGTTCATGATACAGTAATTTGGTGTTTGTTTCTGTGTTGTGTGGGAATTGAGTGCATGATACAAGGAAGCTGATAGAAGCCCAAGATGCTTATAACGTAAGTCCTTAGAATAAGCCTCTAGAAATAAAATACATTTTATTAATTCAGCTTAATATAAAAAACATGATGAAAATGCACGAACATTGCAGATTCAGTATATAAATTAAAATATATATATTTTTTTGTTGTCTGTAAATAGGTTTGGCCAGTTACAATGCAACCTTTAAAAAATGCAGAATGAGATTTAAAAAAAAAAACTGGTTCGTAAATTAAATTTAAATGAGTAATTATTGAATTGAACAATTTAAATAAATGGGTATTGTATTTAATGGATTATGCGTCTTATGCCTCACGTACTAAAGTTGCGATTAAAAACATTCGATTCAAATAATCTGCGTTTTCTACTAGCTCAATTATTTAATGAAATAATTTTAGCTATTACGACCAAGTTTATTGATATTTAATTAAGGCCGTTACAGACTGGTTTTCTGTAGAAGAACAATGGTTACTAAGTGTGTACCTGCCCTTTAGTTAGTGTCCTACTGACACAATTTCACCCGATATTTTTTTCTAGTACAACATAGCATATGTGTTAATGCAGCTTATAATCAATCTCGGTGCCAAATTTCATCCAATTCCGTTTAGTAGTTTTGCGTGACAGGAACAAACATCCTCGCAAGCCCCTGGATACCAGCTAGGCCCTTTTGGTTCAGAAACGCGCCGCTAGAATTGTTGATGATCCCGTGCTCACAAGCGGCTTTGAACCACTACGTCTGAAGAGAGAATTTGCCTCCCTGTGTGTGTTCTACCGCTTGTATAACGGGGAGTGTTCAGCAGAATTGTTCGATATGATGCCCACTTCCACCTTCTACCACCGCACCTCTCGCCATCGACGGGGAATTCATCCCCATACCTTGGAACCACAAAGGTCTGACACCAAGACGACCTGTGGAGCTTGAATATACATTTTCGTAACTTACCTAGAAGACAGATAAAGGAGACAATAACATAACGTTCATATATAAAATACTACATACAGACATACCACCTCGCCGAGTCCCTCCTGAAGCAGGTAGAGAGAGTACAGCGCAAGTCCTCGCTAGACTTACAGACACTTTCGAATCTATGTTTATATTTTTTCAGTTCGTAACCTTTTGATATAAAACACTGAAGAATAAATCTGCGCGTTATTAAGTACTAGACTCGCACATCCGTTGTTGTTTAACGTAAAAAGTTTTTTTCAATATGTCGGAGACGTTAGCTTTGTATTCTCGAAGATTGGCATACATACATACATATCATCACGCCAAGTCCCTAGCGGGGTAGGCAGAGAGTATAGAGCGCCAGTTCTCTCTAGACTTGCATACCTCTATCGCTTCCACATGCATCAGTCTCTTCATACATGCTCGTCGGTTTCGAGTACTCTTGGCATTTACTATAATATATCTTCATGCCTTCCCGAAGGGCTCCTGAAGGGGTAGTTAGGGATGTAGATAGACTATCCACCCATCATGAAGAGACTGATGAATGTGGTCGAAGCGAAAGAGGTATGTAAGTCTAGAGAGAACTGGCGCTCTATACTCTATTTGCCTACCCCTTTAGGGACTTGGCGTGATGATGAACAATAACGGATTTGTCGCCGTCCTCCACGCAAAATAAACGTCTGTAGAGGTTAACTCAAGCGTTAGTTTCCTCGGTATTTTTCTGTACCGTAAATCTCTTCGTGTGATTAATAACTGTAGTTAAGCTCACTCATTAGTAATATATCACCAAGGATCGAACGTGCATTCTCGACTTGGCAGATGACTGTGCCACCACTCCGTCGAATTTAAACGGTACCTACAGTAATCTTATATTTTTAACAGCTTAAAACCGGTTGATCTTCAATAAACTGTTAAGGAACCCGTCACTTCCTTAACGTGTAGATGTTTGTTACTGGGTAGGCAGAGGTGTATAGTTTGGTACACACCCACTTTCCGCCACAGCCATATTTTTGGTGCCAACGTGACAAGTGGCGAGTCCATTGCCGTTACTCAAGCACGATTATACATATCCCTTTGAATTTCATCTCAGACGTATGCAGGTTTGCTCTCGATGTTTTCCTTCACCGTTAAGCTCGTGGTGTAACTAATCACTGTACTAAAGTTCAGAAAAACTCATTGACACTGTCGGGATTCGAACCCGCGATTGTCGAGTCACGGCTTTAGATGATGTAGATGTTTGAATCAACTGTTTAAAGGTCTTATGTAAGATTCTTATCACACAAATAAACTCGCCATAAGCTAGTTGTGCCCTACGATAGCATTTGAGGTTTTTGTAAAATTAAACATATCCTATCCCCTATTCCAGACTATAATCTATCTCTGTGCTAAATTTCATTCAATTCCGTTCGGCCGTTTTGGCGCGATTGAGTAACAAACATACACACATCCAACCATACTTTCACATTTTGTAATACTAGTTTGGATTAGTATAGACACTTAAGCTTATGAATATCTGGGTTAGTAACTGTTACGTTACTGTGAAGGAAAACATCGAGAGGAAACCTGCATATCTTTGAGAAGAAATTCAAAGACGTATGTATAGTCGTGCTTGAGTAACGGCGATGGACTCGCCATCTGTCACGTTGGCACCAAAAATATATCTCTGGCGGAAAGTGGGTGCATGGGCATTACCTATACACCTCTGCTCCTTAGGGGACCTTTGTAGGAAATTTCGCGTATGTAGTTTGCATAAACGGATACTTATATCGCTAAAATCTATAGTCATTTTAGACAGGCAGGCGTACTCGGTTTGTTTGTTTATAGTCACTGTTGACAGACGTACGCGCAAATCTTAGTATCTAATCATCCGATTTGTATTTTTTTTGCCTTTAGATGCCCTTTTATCGAGGGGGCTATATATGGTCAAACTTATTAATAAGGGAATGGAACATACATACATACATACATACATATCATCACGCCAAGTCCCTAGCGGGGTAGGTAGAGAGTATAGAGCGCCAGTTCTCTCTAGACTTACATACCTCTTTCGCTTCGTCCACATTCATCAGTCTCTTCATACATGTTCGTCGGTTTCGAGTACTCTTAACGTTCCCGTCCATCAGAGTCCGATCTATTTGATCCAGGTAGTTGGAACGTGGCCTTCCTCTGCCTCTTCTTGCACACACTTTTGCTTTGTATATCTGTTTCGTCAATCTCTCTTCACTCATCCTTTCTATGTGTCCAAACCAACGTAGCATGCCTTTCTTCATCTTTACAATCACGCCCTCATTCACGCCAGTTGATTTGCGAATCTCTTCATTGCGGATTCGATCTAATATCGTTACGCCGCACATTTTTCGAAGAGATCGCATTGAACATGGGAATGGAACAATAATTTTATATATGATGTTACACGGGCGTAGCCGGGGAGCAGATCGAGTATCGCTAGAATCCGAATACGAGCTAAGTGAACATAAAAACACGGAAATTTTTGTTGATTTTTTTATTATAAAGACGTCATGTCTTATCGGAATTATTATACATTCCCATGCGTTCGAGTTATTGTTCGACGTCTAATTAAGTGTATTAATAATTGAATTAAATAATGGCTGGCGTGTTGTAAACGTCTGATTTTCGGCGGCGAAATATCGAACGTTAATGGTTGGCCACGTAGCCCTCAGTTAGATATACTACGTTTGAATATTAATGCATTGTGTGTGGAATTTGTAGAGCCGTCGTGGCAGACTGGTTTGAGTAGTCGCTTAAAACGCAAAGATTGCAATTCGAATCGCGACTGTACGGATGAGTTTTTTTGAACCTAAGTACAGTGATTGATTGACAGGACCTTCACGGTGAAGGAAAACGTCGAGAGGTATGCATGTTCCCTCGACGTTTGAGAAGAAATTCTAAGGCAATATAGTGCTTGAGCAAAAAGCAATTGACTTGCCCTTTGTCAAATTGTTACACCCCAACTTCTTAGGGGACTCTTCTAGGAAGTCTTGAATCTGTAGATTCATTTATATTTTCTTTTTTCCTTAATCCCAAATTTGTTAAGGGATGACAAATATATACATATGGCTATACTCAGTAGGTTTATGACACCTGCGCGACTTTATAGTTTGACATATTATATGTCTTGCCATAGAGAAAATATTATTGTCACAGACACGAAAACCAAAAAAAAATTACAAGAATTTTGGTGTGTAGTGTTAGTATGATCGTGAAATGCTGACCTGAAAATATTTTTCCCCCCAATGCAGACAAAGTCACAAGCCTGTAACGAGTCATTGTTAAACAATATAATACAATATAAACAATATATAAAGTTTCTAGTTTAAAAATGTAATAGATGTGAATGGTCTCAGCCACAATGGCTTGTTGAAACTGACGCCTTATTGAAGTATAAACAAGCGCGTAGGAAAGGCAACTAAATCTATTCATAGGCAATCTGAATACCTATGAGCTATTTTATACCTATAGTTAGGAATCTAGATCAAACCGCTTTAACACTCAAGAATGGGAGCGACGAGGGTACTCGAATAAGGCGAGCACGTATAACACTGAAAAATGTTATGACCTCACGCCTTGCCACAAGGATCCCCGAAGAGGTCGAAGCAAAAGAGTTCTGTATGTCTGGATAGCTGGCGGTCTACTCTCTCTGCCTACCACGTGAGGGATTCAGTGTGATGATATGAATGTATGTGTGTTTTTGGGTACGTTATTCTTTTCTTTTACCACTAGGGTTGCATATAATAGGGTTGCACACGGCCTGCCTTACGCCTTAAGAGGTTACCATGGACTATGGATGTATGCAATATCATTGCTAACAGGATAAGCCATCCCTCCCGTAAAATATATACCTACTCTATATTTGTAGTATTCATAGTACTAGCCGTGTAGTATAGCATAGTACTACTAAAAGAGCCGTGGTGGCCGAGTGGTTCGAGCAGTTGCCTGCGACGCAAACGTCGCAAGTTCGAATCCCGACTGTACCAATGAGTTTTTCTGAACTTAAGTACAGTGATTAGTCACACCACGAGCTTTACGGTGAAGGAAAACATCGAAAGGAAACCTGCATACGTCTGAGAGGAAATTCAAAGGTGTCTTATGTATAGTCGTGCTTGAGTAACGGCGATGGACTCGCCATCTGTCACGTTGGCACCTAATATACCTCTGGCGGAAAGTGGGTGTGTGGGTATTACCTATACACCTCTGCCTAACCCTTCGGGGACCCTTGTGGGAAGGCGTGAGGATATATTATTATTATTATCATAGTACTTTCAAACAGGCAAAAGTAGTTAGTAATGTCGAAATCAAGGACAAACGGTTGCAGTGCTCGTCATCTTCGTTTCACAAGGGTGGATAAACAAGATGTTTACAGTCCATGCAATTTGCGCACGCAAGGCCGCCACCACACTTTTTATTACATATTATACTTTATTATAGAGTAACAAGACTTATATTTGCTTGTAAGCCCATATACTTAATCCCCACTAAGTGCACAATGAACTTTATCATAAAGAAGCAAAGTAGGTTTCAGGTTGTGCTATGTATCGGAGAGAAATCATTTCCTTTTACTCAATATTTATGCGATTCACGTTTAATTTTGTAACTATGTTTCAAGAATAGATAAAGTCTGGCCAACGAAAGCGTGACCTGGGATTTTTCTTAAAAGTTTTATATGGCAACATTATTAATCTGCCAAAGATACGTCAAACATATGTCAGTCAATGTCAGTGTTCTGCTACGATTTCATATTTGCGTTAAATTTATTGCTTTATCATGGGTAAAACATTAAAAAGTAACGTGAGGAAATTGCTAAATACGATGATTAGTAAGTTTAGACAAAAACAAGTGGAGCAAGAAGTTGTTTTCCAAGAAAAACAACAATGTTTACTTGCGATCTCGGATTTCTTAGGTTAGTACGACTTTGTAATCATGATACCTAATATTTGTATGATTACTCTATGCATTATTATATGTTTTGTATTTACAATATTATGTTACTAATTCTTGTTTATAGATAATCTTGGAGATATTCAAGGACTCGGCGACATTAAAAATACTGTAGAAACACTAAGAAATTTGGAGAAGAAATCTTTGATAGAAACTCAGACTAAGTTCCTAGAAGAAATATCTTCACTAACGGGTACGTGTTTGCATCAATTTGGAGTTATAATAATTTATTTACTTAGTTTCAGAAAGATGTAGGTATTCAAAGATAAAAATTATTTCATGTCTAATTTTATTATTAGTGATTGGGTAAAAAAAAGAGTTCATTGTGTTTTTCATATTGTCAAATTGTTGAGAACCTTCATATAAACCAATATTACCCTTTATTTTGCAGAAGTCGGTGTCACGACATTAAAAAAAATTAAGAAGGAAGGATCTGTGAATGAGGGCGTGTGGTCCACTCCAGGTAAAAAACGTCCTCGCAAAAGCTCGATTTCGGGTTTAGACAGTTTTGATGTGGATGCAATTAGAAATAAAATCAATGAATTTTATGTTGTGAGAAAGGAGGTTCCGACATTACGGACATTGTTAGAAGAATTACGTTCTAGCATTTGCTTTAATGGGTGCAGAGAAACTCTGCGTAAGATATTGATTGACAATGGATATGAGTTTAAGAAAAATAAAAATGAACGAACAGTTCTCATTGAACGTTTTGATATTGCTGCTTGGAGACATCGCTATCTACGTGAAATAACTATTAAACGAGCTCAAGGAAAACCAATAATATATCTCGACGAAACTTATGTACACAAAAATTATAAACCTAAAATGGCCTGGCAAGGTCCATCAACATGTGGTGCTCCGCAACCCAGCCCATTGGAACATATTTCTTCAGGAAAAAGATATATAATAGTTCATGCTGGTTCTGAGAAAGGGTTTGTACCCAATGCACTGTTAGTTTTCAGTACAAAATCAAGATTAGCAGACTATCATCATGATATGAATGCAGAAAACTTTAATAAATGGTTAGAAGAAAAATTGATACCAAATTTGAATGAACCCAGTGTTATTGTGATGGATAATGCCAGTGACCACACTGTACAACAAAATAAAATACCTACAACTCAAACAAGAAAAGCTGAAATACAAGAATGGCTTACATCCAATGGAGTAAACTACGAAGATTATCTAACGAAAGCCGAATTGTTATGCTTAGTAAACAGACATAAACCTGAACCCCGGTATGTAGCTGATGAACTTTTAAAACAATATGGCCATGAGGTACTAAGACTGCCACCTTACCATTGCGACCTCAACCCGATCGAACTGATATGGAGCACAGCTAAGCGTATGATTGCAAAAATAAATATCAATCTCCCGGCAAAAGAAACAGAATCTCTCATAAAAGCCTCTTTTGGCCGAATAACTGCAGAAGACTGGAAAAAAATGACAGACCATGTAATCAATGTGGAAAATAAATATAAACAAAGAGATCAAATAACAGAAGAAGTATTGGAACCATTTATTATAAGTGTAGGTGATGACGACTCCTCTGATACAGACGAGTCCTTAGAGGTTGAATTTTGGACTCTGATTTTGAGTATGATGATTAGAGTCTGTCTGTCTGATAAAACTTCAAATAAAAGACAAAGAGATGTTTCATCGCTAGTAGCTATATGATGGTTTAATAAATAAATTTACATTTATATAATATTATTACTTGTTTTTTTTAATCTCACACATCCATGACAGTCTCCGACATCAAAAGGAGCTGCTCACCCACCGCATAAGTTCTGTACATTTAACATTTAAATAGATGGTGGAATCATTCGGTTTGAAAATAATTTATTAAAAAAAAATTGTCAAGTACCAAAACAGTTTTCTCCTACTATAGTTAGTAATACCATGTAAAGATTTTTTAAATTTGCCGCGATTTCTCAGGTCACGCTTTCAGTGGCCAGACTATAGCCTTGGAACTATTCGATTTGTTCTAGAAATATACCATATCGCTTTGAGGCGGTAAGATCAAACATTTATGGCGCCTTGAGTTGCAATCTATTACATAACTGGTAGTTCTACCAATAGCAGAATCATACATACATACATACATATCATCACGCCAAGTCCCTAACGGGGTAGGCAGAGAGTATAGAGCGCCAGTTCAAGCAGAATCAATTTTAATTTTAATTCTAACAAAAGTACCGAGCGCATGAGAGTTTCGTGATGGAAAATTGTAGCTCACGTATTTCTGAGAAGAGATTCCAAGACGTACGCTTCAGGTTAATCCGGTTAGTTGAACCAAAAAACCTTGGGTTGGTTTTTTCGTTGCCAAAATTGTCACTAGCCTGTATAGATATATATATATATAGGCGGATTCAGTACTCAACGACTGACATTACTTTATAAACATCTACCCATAGATGTTACTATGCAATTAATTGCGAAATATTAATCCAGAAACATATTTCTTAATTGTTAATTACTGACGGGATTGAACCCTCGACCTCACATTAAGCAGGGCCAGTGTCATCGTGCCAGACGGCCTTCTGAATCGGGCACCGGTGTGTTTATATTTTTATCTATTTAGTTAATTGAAAACGGTATTAATTAAGCATCTTGCTAAGTTAAAAACGACCTGCATACGTTATAGAAGAAATTCAAAGGCGTATAAGTGCTTGAGTAACGGCGATGGACTGACATCTGTCACGTTAGCACTTAAAACTCTAGCGGGATGTGGGTGTGTGGGTACCTGCACACCTCTGCCTACCTCTTTGGGGCTCTTATGAAAAGGCTCACGATTTTAGATTTCATAGAGGTTGCTTTATTTTAAAATTATTAATATTGAGTTACTTAACTAGTAGCTAGTAGTATGTAGGTATGTATTAATTTTAAATTAGTCCCCCCAGAACCTTAAGTAATGTACATTATATATGTATATGTAACCCGGGCGCCACAACCCTTAGTCGGCTTCATAATATGTGTAATCTTTCATAAAGTATATAACTATGTAGTAAATAAGTATGTAGTTGAAATGTACATTATGTTGCTGTTTGATTTTCCATATTAAGTAAAAGAATTATTTTCAAATTTAAATTACATATTTATTTATTTATTTTGGCATTGAGAACGCATTTATACAGTTTAGCAAGTAGTAATTTATTTAAATACATATGTATTTATATAACATTAATATAATCACCGATGTACATATTTAACATTTCGCAAAAACGATTTCTAATTTCCAATGTGATTAGGTACAGTTTAAAATTTTATAACAATAGTTGCGGTAGCTTGGTCGTAGTAGTTGTGAGAGGTTGGACTAATCTCTTGAACCTCTGAACCCATTTGAAAACATCCTTCGCACTAGATAGCCCTACGACGGGCTTCACGGTGAAGGAAAACATCAAGAAGAAACCTACATACGTTTGAGAAGGAAACTCAAAGGCGTATAGTCGTGATTGAGTAACGGCGACGGACTCGCCATCTGTCACGTTGGTATATATGTCTGGCGGAAAGTGCTTGTGTGGGGTGTACTACCTATTCACCTCTGCCTATCCCTTCGGGGACCTTCCTAGAAAAGTTGAATGCTGTAATTTATAGGGGTACTTGAAAATTTTACTTGATTTCGGTGGGGTCACTGGAAAAGATTATGAAACGTTGCCTTAATAAGCAAATATTGTCCAAAGTGGGTTAAGTCCGCAGTTTTAGTGCTCAGATACATTTGACACCGATTCATAGTTCCATCTCGCTCCAACTTACGTAAGCCGAGTGAGAGGCTTGCGTAATGATGAATGTAAAAAATATGTGATCTAGCCATACGGTACTGTGATTTGAACTATTTTGTAACAGATCCGCCTATTTTAAACTCTATACGTACATATTATCTTCAGTAGGCAGAGAAGATAATACGTACGTATAGAGTTTAAAATAGGGTGACCCTTGTGGCAAGGCTTGAAGGAGATATATAAGAATATATTTGTCAAGGATACGGAAGGAAACTCGTCCTCAGATATTTTAATATTTATTATTCGTATGCATTTTTACGGATTAATTTTGAAAGTATTTAATTAAGTAAATAGGAAACTGATGTAACGCACACATTCATATCATTCAAGAACAGTTGAAACGAACTACTTACAGATAACATATTTGTCCCAAATCGGTATCCCGTGGCAACGTGCCAAGAAGACTAGCAGCATTGCCACGCTGGATAGCAATGCTGATTCTCTGAGCGAGATATGTTCCATCCAGCCCGCCATTTATTTTTACGAGCAAAATATCCTTAATATATAAAATAAATATTTAGCCGATCACCTATTGTATCTTCATCTTTGTAATGTAATTAATATCTTTTATTTGATCAAAATACTTTGTCTTTCCCTTCGTTTGATCTTCCTCAAATTGAGACGCATGTGAATGCGTCATCTTTTTTGTCAATCAAGCACACATTCGTCAAACGGAATCTCCATGTTCTCATGCCTTCCCGCAAGAGTCCCCAAAGGGGTAGGCAGAGGTGTATAGGTAGTACCCACACATCCACTTTCTGTGAGATTTATATTTTAGCTGTCATAGTGTCACATGGCGATGTCCATCGCCGATACTCGAACACGACTAGCTTTGGAATTTCTTCTCAAAAGTATGCAGGTTTCCTCCCGATTATTTCCTACACCGTAAAGCTCGTGGTGTGACTAATACTGTACTTGAGTTCAGAAAGACTAATTGGTACAGTCGGAATTCCAACTTGCAATCTTTATGTTGTAGGCAACTACACAACCCACTGGACCACCACGGCTCTTCTCACAATTATAATGTGTTATAGTTATACAATAGCTAACTCTCGTGTGATGATATAATCTGCTCTTACTCAATGTATATTATCTTAGCTATTAACAAGCTAAGAATAACAAAGTAAATTATGTATTGGTCAATCTGGGCCAAGTTGCGGTAACATAAGCGCGTACAGGATGCAACTAATCAACAGAAACACAGGGAAACGTTTTTCATATTACAAGACTCTACAGTTATTTATATAATTGACATATAATCCGAAAGATACTGGGCAAAGAGTAAGAGGCATACATTCCACCTAGCTAGATCAAATCGACCGGACACTCAAGGATGGGAACGTCAAGAGTATTCGAAACCGGCGTACATGTATGAAAATGCTGTTGAATGTGGAGCGAAAGAGGTCTCTGTATGTTTAGAGAGAGCTGGCGATCTACTATTCTCCTTTTTCTTATACACAATGGTGACTGCAAGCATGTCCACCTGATGGTAAACAGTTACTGTCGCCTATGGACGCCGACCCTGCAGGAATCTTTGCACACCCTTCTTGAAGAACTCCATGCTGTACTTTTCTGAAAACCTACCGGGAGCTCATTCCACAACCTGAGCTTTCGCGGAAGGAAACTCCTTTGAAACCAGGCAGTATGAGAAACTTTCCCTTTTTGAACTTTTTTCTTTCTCTGCTTCCCCGTGAGACATGAGTATCTTTATTAAGTAAATTTTACTTACAAAATGTAAAGTATAGAGAGTAGTATCAACTCGCGCCCTTTCTAAGTAACTAGGTTATCGAGGTAACAACCCACGTTACATCAGCCTAGTCTCTATCTAACCAAGACAATGGCTGATATTCTATAGAATACGACATTCTGTTGTATTGCATTTAAAGCCGTGGCCTGCAACACTGAGATTGCAATTGCGAATCCTGACTGTACCAATGAAATTTTCTCAACGAAGTACAGGGTCGGTCACACCACGAGTGAGGAAAAATATACAGAGAAAACCTGCATACGTTTCAGAAGATAATCAAAGGGGTAATATTATACTCAACTAATTTGTAATTGAATGTTTAGTATAAATATCTAGTTTAGGATATATATACTAAACATCCTACAAGGGTCCTAGAAGGGGCAGGCAGTGGTGTGTAAGTACTACCCACACACCCACTTTCCACCAGAGATATATTTTAGGCGCCTGCGTGACAGATCCATCGCCGTTATACGCCTTTGAATTGCTTCTCAGGTTTCCTCTCGGTATTTTCCTTCACTGTAAAGCTCGTTGTGTGGACTAAACAGTGTACTTAAGTTCAGAAAAACTCATTGGTACAGTCGGAATTTGCGATCTTTGTGTCGCACACAACTACTCGAACCACTCGGCCAACACGGCTCTTGTCTAGTCGCGCTTGAATGGCGCTGGACACGCTGTATGTCACTTTGGCATCTAAATATAAGGGTGAAAGGGTGCTGTTGCAACTCAGTCTACCCCTTTAGGGACCCTTGTGGGAAGGCGTTAAGATTTATATAATAAGATGTTTACGTTAACACGGAACAAAGGTCTCGACAAACAAGGAAAAACACCGCAGTCAATTACATTGCTAAGAAACTAAAATGTAAATGTTTAAATACACTTTGACTGGTTTTAATAGACCATTTGTATAGACCATAGCATGCTATAAATGCCCCATAATTATAGGTAATTAACGCATTATATACAATCCTAGCTTACACGAGAACTTCCCGTTTTTGTCCTTTACTAGTTGTTATTTATTCATATTTTTATAGAAGATTAGTCACACCACGAGCTTTACGGTGAAGGAAAACATCGAGAGGAAACCTGTGTTGCGCCTGCACTGCGATACCATACCACTTACCATATCCGGATCGGGTTCCACGGTACCGTTGGCTAGGGTCTCAGGTTATTATTATTACCTATTTATTAATGCTACTACGATACCGTATAACGGCGATGGACTAGCCAGGACACGTTGGCACTTAATATTTCTCCGGCGGAAAGCGGGTGTACCTACACACTTCTACCTACCCAAAATATATCTTTACTACTACCTACATCTAGTACTACCTACACACCTCTTAATACCCCTTTCAGGGGCTCTTGTGGGAAGGCGTGAAGATACAATATACTACCCGTATATCGAGATAGCTTTGCCTCTAGAAGTATCAAATAAGGTCCAGGAACTAAGTTTTCGCACCGGTATGCGAAGATAAAATATTTGAACATAAAGAGAACCTATGTTACGTCACCGCAAGTTAACGATGGACCTCGACCTCTCGGCTGCGCAACTTGTAAATATTTACTTTAAACTCGATTCACTTAGTGCTTGAGGCAATGTGGCGTGATTTTCCTTCAAAGAATTAGAAGGGGACAATGGTAGTAACAATAGCCTAAGTTTCAAGATTTTACTTAGTCTAATTTAACTTACATATAAATATATGTGTATTTTTAGTCTTTCCTCTCCGGTTTATTTGTCATTAAGTTTATATGTTATATAAAGTAATGATATATATAAACTAACTATAACTAGAACAAATGATCCAAATCTGTGTCACGATAAGGGTGCAAAGAAGACTAGCGGCATTGCCACGTTGTATGGCAATGCTGATTCGCTGAGCGAAATATTCGCCAGCCCTCTTGTCGCAGGAGGCCTCAAAGAGTTTCCTCGAGACATCACTATAAATTGTATTGTTTGATATAATCATATAGAAGTACAAGATGCATGTCAGATTTAGTTTATCACACGTGAAAATGAATTTCATTTAAATCAGCAAATCCTAATCACATGCCATAATTGATTCGAAAAATGTGATGTATATTATCATCATATGAAAAAGTGTTTCAAATATATCCGATTTAAAACATTTTAATGTTATCTATATTGGGAAATATAAAAAAAAATCATTCGCAACTAGGAACCAAACTATATGATCAGCGTGAATTTTAAATAACGCTGATTACACTACACCAATTTGTATTTCACAGTATACAGTAAAATTATAAAAATAACCTTATAAGAAGTAAATATTTTTCTAAGAAAGCAAGTAATTACCTTCAAAGTACAATCGTCAAAAAGAGCGGTTTCTATCAAAAGACATCAACGCGTAATCTTGATAGTTGGGCGTTTTCCAACACAAATTCGATATTCAAATTTTGTCTTTTACAATCAATTATTTTATTTTGACCCGAATGGACGAGTTGTTCAGATAGTCGCTTACAACTCTAAGATTGCAAGTTCGTATCATGACTGTACCAATGAGTTTTTCTGAACTTAAGTACAGTGATGAGTCATATAAAGCTTTACGGTGAATGAAAATATCGAGACGAACCCCGCATACATTTGAGACGAAAAGGCGATGGACTCGCCATCTGTTACGTTGGCAACTTAAATATATCTCCAGCTTGAAGTAGGTGTGTGAGTACTTCCTACAAACCTGTGCCTACCCCTTCAGGGAACCTTGGGTGAAGACATATAATACTTATTTCCCACTGCTGGTCACCTCCCACGATATCCGACCAATTGTTTAGGTCTATGTCCAGTTCACTGCGTCATGTTATTCTTGTAAACTTAATAAAGTCCATTAGCAATAATAGTTTAAATGAAACTTCTGCTAATCTCTGGCCTATGTCCATGAGCTGGAGGCTGTCAAACGAGCTGCACAGGTTTCAAACTCCGCAGTCTATTTATAACTTTATTAACACTCGTTAATAACACGAGATTACCGCTCGAGGAAAACGCCGCATTGAAACCTGCCCATATATATATATAGGTTATAAGTCTTACACTGATGAGAGGGGTATGGGACAATGGTATTTCTCGTTTAAAATGGAAATTGAAAACTCGTACAGTACTTCTACCTTACAGAATATGCGCAGAAATTACACTCATTTGACTACGATTTTTTGTAGTAGTGGTGTAGTGAAGTAGTATGTGTGTATCTGGGTAGTGGTGGAAAAGTTGTCGGAACCACGAAAGCTTGGCTGTGATGGTAGGCAGGTCCTTATGCAACTGTCACAGCTGCCGAGCCTAGTATAAGGAACGCTCGCTTATAACACATATTGCAGCCGCTATAATTAATAATATATATATGTATATATATATATATATATATATATATATGTATATATATGTATATATGTATATATATATATTATATATATACATATATATATATAATTGCGATGGCATTTGGCATTGTGGGTATTTTACATACATCATTTATATCTATAACTTTTATTCTAGTCAGTATTGATTCTTCCTCGAACGTAATTAAATTGTACAAAAAATGCGGATGTATATATATTATTTATAACTTGACTCATTTAATTGTTTCGCATGATTGTTGATGCCTGCAAAGGCAGTATTGTGTAAAAAATGGCAAATACTCTTTCAATATATTAGCGAACAAGAAGTATCTATTTATAGATTTATGCGTTTGCTCAAAGACCTTCTAAACCTCTGCCTATCCAGAAAGCAATAACATTATTTCACCAACGTGGGTGAAACTATGGAGAAAAGCTAGTTTTTTTTTAATAAAAAGACAGTTAAATATCCATCTCTGAAGTATTTACAACAGTAGTTAAGGATATCAGTGTGAGAAGACCAGAATCGTCATTAATTTACGAGCTAGGCTCTTGACAGCATCTCAATCTATAAGGTATCAGTCATTAAGACGGATACCTTATATTTTGAGAGCAAAAACATTGGTATATAGCTACTAATAATATAATATATCCTCATGCCCTCCCACAAGGGTCCCCGAAGGAGTAGGCAGAGGTGTATAGGAAATAACCATACACCCACTTTCCGCCAAAGATATATTTTAGGTTCAAGATCAACGTAACAGATGGCGAATTCATCGCCTTTACTCAAGACTATACATACGCCTGGGAATTTCTTCTCAGACGTATGCAGGTTTCCTCTCGATCTTTTCCTTCCCGTAAAGCTCGTGGTATGACTAATCACTGTACTTAAGTTCAGAAAAACTCATTGGTATAGTCGGGATAAGAACTTGCGATATTTGTGTCGCAGGCAACTACTAGAATCACCCGGCCACCATGGCTTGTTATATTGTGTAATTGCAATAGTTTAATCTACGTCAGTTGACTTGGAACCTTTTTTCAACTTGATGTTCGCAACTGCCTTGTAGCTGCTCCAACCATCCTATGTATATTTGTAAATCATTATAACATCACCAAACCGACACTTAACAGCAAGTTAAAATTAAAGATTAGCAAACAATAATGATGTATGCAAACAAACTGGAGTTAGTCTGTTATTTGCATTTACACGTACGAGTACGGACAGACTGTTGTTGGACAAGGTTGCACGTTTTATGTGGGACATCACTTTATGAAGACTTCTGCAAGACGTTTGTCAATACAGTCAGGCTGTGGGTACGGCGGTACAGCCTTTTGTGCTGCAGATAGCGGAGCGATCAATGCGGATAGGTAATATCTTTGTATATATATTTTTTTATACAACAAGAGTGGCGAACAATCGTACGGCCCACCTGATGGGAAACGGTAACTGTAGCCTATTTAGGCTCCCGATACCAAGAGGAGAGTTTTACTGTGTTGGCAGCATAATGGGACTAATACCTCTGCTGCCAACACAATATAAAATTCCTCCCCTACCCAAGGAGCTCATTATTGGAAACCTTATTCACCGCGTAGGAACACAACACAAAACATTGTGTTATTTAACTGTATTTTTAGTTGAGTAGGTATCTGAGTATATATATGTGGAGATGGTAGTCGAAAAACAAACGAATAAACAATTACAACTGTATTTAACTTAACATGTAAAATAGTACATGGATAGCGCTGTTACTCGCTTCTAACGACTGACATTTCTTTTTCTTAATAAAGGTTAGCAGTGTTGCAAGGTACATCTTTTAAATTAACCTATTATTCCCATATATATGCATGCAAAAGCTTGCGAGGATATTTGTTCGTCTTTCACATAGAAAGCACTGTGCGGGATCATAGATAGATAACATTATCATAGATATATGTATACCTATATATATTATTAATATTATAAAGAGGAAAGATTTGATTATTTGTTTGTATTGAATAGGCTCTGAAACTACTGGACCGATTTGAAAAATTCTTTCACCATTGCAAAGCTACATTCACCCTCAGTGACAAATGCTATATGTAATTGCTTTTATAAAAAAATATTATGTCCACCCGTGCGAGCCGGGACGGACCGCTAGTATTTTATATTTTATGAAAGAAATTTATTTATTTATTTTTTATTTATTTATTTATTCTTACTAACATCTAAAAAAAGATCTAAATTTTACGCCGATGTAACCGCAGGCCCAGCTAGTCTAGTACAAATTTAAAGTACTTCCGAGCCCTTCCCTGGCTCAAAGGTCACAGCTGACCATTTTCACTAACCTTGAGCGTTGCGATACGAGTTGATATGCGCCGGCGCACGCGCCCGAAGGCTTCGTTGCATCACGCACGATCCACCTCGGATTGCTGACTGCTATCTAATTGATATACATGTCTCTTTCTTGGGCGGACTGTGGAGATATTAATTCACGTGAAGTTAATCACGTGATATTTTATTTTGCTGAAGTCGTAAACAAGTTGTGGACAATATGACTGGAAGTGGCTTCTATCTCTTTTCGCACATGTCTAGTTATATAGTTTTAGTGGTGTATAGGCAGTAGCCAAATACTCACTCTTCAGGTGCCAACGTGACAGATGACCCTTAGCCGGATAACAAGCATACATATTATACTATATATGAATATACATACGTCTTTTAATTTCTTTTCAAACATATGCAGGTTTTATCGCCCTGTATTCCTTCACTGTAAAGCTCGTGGTGTAAGTAATTACTGTACTTAAGTTAGGAGAATCTCGTTGGTACAGTCGGGATTCGAACGTGCAATCTTTGCGTTGCTGGCGATTATTAAAAAAATCATTGTCACCGTTTCCAAACTAGGTGTAGAAATAACTTTATATCTTGAAATTCAATTATTTAAAGATCTTTAAAAATGCTTTAGATATCTGTAACAGATCGCCACCGGACATCGCAGCCTTAAAAGGCAGCATCCGATTGGGAGGTTCTATGGCTCAATATGGTTAAAGTTGAGGTATTTGTGATAAAACTAAACACGCTCTAAGATAAAAATAGACTTCATGATCTCATATTCAAATTCTTAGAGACCATATAATAAAAGTGATGACGGAAAACAAAAGAATATGCTTAATATTATATAAATATACTAGTTGTCTCGCCCAGCTTAGCCCCACCTGAAGACACACAGACAATTTAATTAAAATCGGTCCAGCCGTTTACGATTCTATAAATGACATACAGACTAACGTTAATTTTATATATATAGATAAAGGTGTTCACGCTTTTCCACAAGGGTACCTGAAGTGTAGGTAGTGTGGGAGTGTAGGTCCCTCATACTCTCTTTCCGCCTGAGTTATATTTTATGTGCCACCGTGACAGATGGCCATTCCGTCGCCGTTTTTAATCTCTATTATATTTTGCATTGCAAGTAAATATTAAAACAAGCATAACTACCTGATCTAACTCCAATGGCGAATGGAGCTAGTAACCTTGAGGTTTATATTTGCATCTAAAATGAGCAACCTTAAACGTGTTTCCTTTCCTATCTTTCGTACATCTAATAAAAATTCCATGGTCGGTAAACCACACACTTGAGTTTTGGTAGTATTTACCAAAATTTGTCCTTAATCACTCTTACAATACTCTTATAGCAATCATAAACGCAAAGTCGGTCTTTGATGATAGCAACACTGGAATTTTCCAGTGAATACATCTGTATTATACAATTCAGCATCTTTTTTTATCAGAGTCAATTCTAGTGTAGATTCAGTATGTGATAACTGCTTACTTGACACGCTTCTACAAAACTTGATAATATTTTTTATATTTAATGCAAAGGTATGTAGAGCCGTGGTGGCCGAGTGGTTCGAGCAGTTGCCTGCGACACAAAGATCGGAAGTTCGAATCCCGACTGTACCAATGAGTTTTTCTGAACTTAAGTACAGTGATTAGTCACACCACGAGCTTTACGGTGAAGGAAAACATCGAGAGGAAACCTGTATACGTCTAAGAAGAAATTCAAAGGCGTATGTATAGTCTTTCTTGAGTAACGGCGATGGACTCGCCATCTGTCACGTTGGCACATAATATACCTCTGGCGGAAAGTGGGTGTGTGGGTATTACCTATACACCTCTGCCTACCCCTTCGGAGACCCTTGTGGGAAGGCGAGGATATATATATATATATATATATATTTTATTTTGTATAATATGTATGTTTAAGTAGTAACAATCTCCAATTAATTCTTACTATTTCTAGGAGCAACAAGTGACAGTAGGACATTTGGCCAGTCCCTGTAATGCGATATGGAAGTCAGTGAGTGCTCTACACAACATCAATCAGCTGCTGGTGGACATGACTGCCGCAGGGTACTCTTCTGTCAACCTTGAGACTGCTGTTATAAGGTTGCTATTTCTTTGTACCACCTTATTATCATGCGATTTCCGTCACCTATGGACGCTGGCAATTGGGCTATCATTCGCATCATAACGTCTTTGCGTCGACCTATGGTTACCTATTCATCTTTCCAAATTTTTGAGGCATTTTAATGTAAATCAGTAAAGAAGCTGCGATCTATGAGATGCCATGATTTGTTTTTATTCTTTTCAATAAATGTAGGTTTCGCTCCATTCACATTCATCAGCCTCTTCATACATTCTTGCATTGACGTTCGATCTAGGTGGTGGTCTGAGATTATTATAGGCCTTTAAAATATTTTCCGGGACATGTTAGAGGTTCATATTTTTCAATTGCAGACCGAATATAACCGGCTCTAAACGCCCGAACACTTCAAAGCGGTTAAACAAACTACTGAATGAAACAGAGACTTACGCTTACACCGCGGAGTGGCCTGCGGGGGGCTGTATCTGCGTCACGGAAGACACCACCACCTTGGGCCAGTGTCTTAGGGAAATGTGCGCTAAAGGATCCAGTAATGACTTCACATACATACTATGGGATGTACTGAGGGGTGAGTTTAAGCTAGGTTTTATATTATGATGAAAATACCAAACCGGTTCGCTTGTAGCATTCTCACTGGCTATCCTATTTTAATTAGCGTCACACCACGAACTTTACGGTAAAGGAAAACAGCGAGAGGAAACTGCATACACTTGAGAAGATATTCAAAGGCGGACAGTCGTGCTTGAGTAACGGCAATAGACTCGCCTTCTGTAATGATGGCATCTAAAATAAATCTCTGGCGGAAAGGGATGTGTGGGTACTACCTATACACCTCTACTTACCCCTTTGGGGACGCTTGTAGGAACGCTTGAGGTTATTTTTATTGAAACTATCAATAAAATTGTTGAGTGATGAAGTTTCACTGTCCGTTGTTATGTAAAAAAAAGAGGTATCCTATTAAGCTTCTAACATAAGTTTATCACTACGTGGCTAGGAGCCTTAAATCTCAGGACTTTGAATTCAATATTTATTTTTGTTATTAATATCTTTTTATCTCTATTGTTACAGACTGCGAAACTGCAGAAGAGCTAATAACACTTCTTATTCAAGCACTGAAATTCATTTCTTCGGGAAAAATACGTCCTTTCGTAAGTGGATTCTTGTATATTACCTGTGTATACAATTATGATGCCGTAAAAGCTATATTCAAACTAATGATGACGACATAGAGTACCTAAATACCTTGGGACAGTTCCACTCAAATTGACCTAGTCCCAAACTAAGCAAAGCTTATACTACGGAAACTAGACAATGATATATGTATGTAGATGGATATATACGTAAATACATAGGACATCCAAGACTAAGGTAAAAATACAATTGTCCGCACAAATATGTATCCATCTGCCCTCTAGAGCTGTCAGGAACTGACCGCTAGACCAGAAGGTCGAAAATAGTAATAATATAATATGATATGACCTCATCATTATTTCATTTATTATATCCTAAGAGTTATGACGTCACAAATAGTACAAAGAGCATATGCTGTTAATAACATGACATATGTAGGTATGTACTTACAGTAATATATTAAATTTACGTTCTTCTTCCAGATGCATATTCTTTTACAAGCCTTTCACCATCTTTGCCACGTCATATTAAACTTATGTATGAAGAGACTGATAAATGTTTATGAAACGAAAAAGATCTGTAGGCCTATAGAGAAGAGGCGCTCTACTCTCTCTCTCTCTCTCACTCTACCACGTAAAGGACAGAGAGATTTTGTATAAACATATCATAATTGTTTATTGCAGATTGATGCCAACAACAAGACGTACCTATCTAAGTTAGTGCTAAAGTTGTCCAGAGGCCATTCTCAAGCCGGCAAAGTCTTGAAGAACCTTAGGTCCAGTCCTCCGCAAGCATTGTCCCTAGTAGCACAAGTCGCCACAGAGAAGACGATGTGGGAGTATACGAGAGTCATGTCCTTGCTGGAACATTCTTTCTTCTTAGCTGGCATTTGGCAAACTGAAGCTAGGTACCGCTCTTGTATTTTTATACTATAAATAGAATCATTTTATACTATAAGAAGAATGTACGGTCGGATCGTAAGCGGATAATATCCTCACGCTTTCCGACAAGGGTCTCCGAAGGGGTCGGAAGGTGATATATGTGGAAGTTTGTGAAGATGTTTGGTCCTGTCTCACGCAAAACCTACTGAACAGAATTGGGTGAAATTTGGCACAGAGATAAATAGTTATTTGAATTAACACATAGGGTAGGGTTTTATCCTACCCTATCTATGTATAGTAAATATCTACCTATCAGACGTTGAACAACGGGGCCCTGCTCGCACTTATATATAATCTTTAATAATTGCAAACGTATTTTCCAGGACCCACGAATCAATAGAACAGATCAACCAAACGATCCAAGATATGACCATGAGTGGGGGCGACTTCACACTTAACCCCTTTGAGAGTCTGACCGGAGGTGAGCAGTCGATCCGACTCGACTGCGAGTCTTTCTATGAAGATGATCCGAACGAACTGACAGTAGACGACTTCGCATCGCTCAGGAAGCACGGTATTGCGGCCGAGAAGAAGGATGTCAATGAGGTATATTGTAATACTTTATTTACAATAACAACAATTAATAATATTTACAAAGAACAGTTGAAACTAACTACTTACAGATAAAATATTTGTCCCAAATCGGTATCCCGAGGCAACGTGCCAAGAAGACTAGCAACATTGCCACGCTGGATAGCAATGCTGATTCTCTGATTATATTATATCTGATTATTTTATCTGATTTTATCTGATTTGTTTCTAGACCAAATTAGGGAAATTTGGTCTAGAAACGTCCGTCTAGGTCTACCCCTTCCAACACTTTAATTCACACTCGCCTTATACACTTTTTTCGTCAATCGTTCTTCATCCATTCTCTGGACATGGCCAAACCATCTCAGCATACCCTTTCTCTTGACATTCCCATCCTAAAATGTCTGCATGTATCTTTCTTGAGGTTGACTTTTTGAATTTTGCTTGTATGACTGAACTGGGCTTCATGCCATCTAATAATAATAGTTCATATTTTTAAAAGGCATAATAGAAAAAGAAAAAAAGTAAAACGTGTTACGTGTTCCAGGTGCCGCTGATTGCAGACGAAATAGACATAAGTCCATGGAAGAATCTCTTAATGAAATTCGCCCAAGTTCATGTGTGTCTGGAACACTTGTATCGAGCTGAGAACACCCTGAGAGCTGATATTGGTAATTATTACTTTGTTAGCTGGACTTACGTTCACGGCCAAACGGCTGAACCGAGTTGGCTGAAAGTTGAAATGGTGATAGCTTATACCTAGGAATAGGACATAGGCTACTTTTTTTTAAATCCTCAAAAACTCAAAGTTCTTATATTATAATCTATGATGCTCTTTCACGAACCGATTCAAGCAGGACAATTTCCAAAGCTACTTTTTCGAGCTGCACGCGGGCGAAGCCGCGGGCATAAGCTAGTATTATATACATATAGATATGAACCTTCCCACCAAGGTGGAGTACCCCTCTGTAGGGGTATGCAGATACGTGTAGAAACGGATCCTCTTTTCGCCGATATTAAATAGTAGTCTTTGGATATATATCGAGTCCATCGCCGTATCTCAAGAACGTGAGAATCCTCACTATGCAATGTATTGTACAATTGGAACTTTTTTTAATTGTTGAGCAACATTTGTTTATTTTTCCAGCCAGTCTCAAGTCAATAGCTACGCGTCTCCTAGAACATTATGTATCAGAAAAATCCCCCATCAGGACAGTGGGGCAGCTGATAAGCGATCCAGTACAAAAAATAACTATGCCATTAGCGAACAACATTGTACAAGATCACTTGAAGTAAGTTCATTTACAAGTTATGAAACTGAACATTATAATAATTATATTATCTTGTGAGCCGTGGTGGTCGAGTTTTGAGAAAATTGCTAGATCGAATCCCGACTGTACCAGTGAGTTTTTCTGACCGTAAGTTTTTTTTTTATACAACAAGAGTGGCAAACAAGCATACGGCCCATCTGATGGGAAACGGTTACCGCAGACTATTTACGCTCACGATACTGTATCACTTGCGTGTTGCTACTCTGTGTTCGTAGAGTTATAGTGTGTTGGCAGCATAATGGGTTTAATCCCTCTGCTTCCAACACAATGTAACAATCCTCCCCCCTCCCCAAGGAGCTCATTACTGGAAACCTTACAGTGAAATCTGCATAGGTTTGAGAGGAAATTCAAAAGCGTAGATATATTCAGTCGTGCATGAGTAACGGCGATGACGTAGTGGGTGTTACCTATGTATGTACCTCTGCCTTTATGGGAAGGCGTGAAAATATGTATCATTATCATCATACGATGTTCTTAAAAAATATGTATCCTCAGGCAGTCTCAAGGGTCTCTGAAGGGGTAGGCAGAAGTGTATAGGTAGTACCTACACACCCACTTTCAATGTATGTATTTAGTTATAAATATGTATTTAGTTTTGTGTAATTATTTGCATTCTTTACAGAAAACCAGCGTTTTGGTATAGAGTGGAAATGTCCAGGAAGCAGAATGCTTTAGATAAAGGCATCAAACGAGATTCCAAGTTGGTGTATGTGTTCTCACAACAGCCGGTCTTCCCGCCTGTTGTGTGGCAGCATATAGGTAAATTTTCAAGGAAGGTTTTGTTTTTGTAGAGCGCGAACTTAACGCTTGATGTTTCAAGAGTCCATAGGTGGTAACCGCATTCCATTCAACGAAATGTTGTGAATACAAATAGATGGAATATAAAAATGAATACACGAGCATGAAAACGTTAAGTATACTCGAAACCAGCCGTGTATGGAGCGACTGACGAATGTGGTGGAGGCGAAAAAGGGTTGTAAGTCTAGAGATAACTGGCGCTATACTCTGCATGCCCTTGAGGGACTCAGCGTGATGTTTATATGTTAATATTCATGAATCTGCAATATGCATGTATGTAGGTTGATCCACACCGATAAGCTTATCAGAATAAATAAATAAAATATTATTATTATATAGAGCCGTGGTGGCCGAGTGGTTCGAGCAGTTGCCTGCGACGCAAAGGTCGCAAGTTCGATTCCCGACTGTACCAATGAGTTTTTCTAAACTTAAGTACAGTGATTAGTCACACCACGAGCTTTACGGTGAAGGAAAACATTGAGAGGAAACCTGCATACGTCTGAGAAGAAATTCAAAGGCGTATTTATAGTCGTGCTTGAGTAACGGCGATGGACTCGCCATCTGTCACGTTGGCACCTAATATACCTCTGGCGAAAAGTGGGTGTGTGGGTATTACCTATACACCTCTGCCTACCCCTTCGGGGACCCTTGTGGGAAGGCGTGAGGATATAATAAAAAAAAAAATTATATTATTATTAATATTATTAATTATTCCTTATCAGAATAAGGAACAATTTATCACGCCACGAGCTCTGCGGTATTGAAAAATACCATTAATAAAACATATTATAAACATGGACATGAAATTTAAAAAACGATTTTATATGTAGGTCTTTTACCTATTGTTTTTGTGTTCGGATAGGCGAGAGACTTACTAATTGGCACGTGAATGTCGGTGTAAAGATGAAGACCAAACGTGTATTAGTGATTCATTGGCACTTTCCTCTTGTTTTGTTGATTATATTAATTAAATATGTTTTTAGAACCACCATCCGAAGAAGTCACTGAAGTTACGACAGTAGAAGAACTGAAATACCACAGTACCAAGTATACGTACCTAAGCAACAGATTGATGAACAAACAGTCTATTTAATGTACTGAATTAAATACTGAAGCATTAATATTATTTCATTTAAGCATCTTGATCATTTGAGCATGACCTTGTGGGTTGGACTTCTTGATATATGGATGCATTCGGTGGGCGAAAATATTTTATCATCACGCTTAGTACTTCACGGGACAGGCAGAGCCAGCAAAGTTTGGCAGTTCGCTCTGGACTTTCTTTCGCTTTAATCCCAATCATGAGTCCTTTCACTCATGTTTGTGCGATGTAAAACAAACATATAGATAGTTCCGTCTACGAAGACGAGCCTCATATTCTTCCTCATAGTTTATAGTGTAATTGTGCAACCTTCCACTAATGTTTGAGTATTATCGGTACACACTGATTACCGATGTGTGCACAAAAACATTTTTATTAATATTATTTTATTCATTACAAAGGAATGTACCAAAAATAGATTTTATGTCCATACATATAAAGATCAAGCGGATTTAAGGTGATTGGTAACAAGAAAGGAAAGTGTAATCTAAATAAATAAACGCTAAATGTATTGATCTCTTTGATCTGGGTTCATAAACGTGCGTATTGATTCTGGTTTTCGAAATTAGTGATTGAAGAAGGTAATTTATTATTTACCGGTTTGTAAACTACGAAACTGAGCGGTACCCCCTATGTGGTTCTGTATGATTTCTATAGATATGAATCTCAAACTATACAACTACCCGGTCTGGCTTTGTTCGGCTGTAATTAATTAGAAATATGTTTATGGTGTAATGTGAAATATGTAATGGTGTATTTAGATATTTATTTAATCTGTACTTAAGTTCAGAAAAACTCATTGGTACAGTCGGGATTCGAACTTGCGACCTTTGCGTCGCAGGCAACTGCTCGAACCACTCGGCCACCACGGCTTAAGTGATTAGTCACCACGAGCTTTACGGTGAAGGAAAACATCGAGAGGAAGCCTGCATACGTCTGAGAAGAAATTCAAAAGGCGTATGTATAGTCGTGCTTGAGTAACGGCGATGGACTCGCACTCTGTCACGTTGGCATCTAATATACGTCTGGCGGAAAGTGGGTGTGTGGGTATTACCTATACACCTCTGCCTACCCCTTCGGGGACCCTTGTGGGAAGGCGTGAGGATATATTTAATCTGTGTAGATCCCATACCTTACTTACAGAAAGAAATCCAACGTGGGGTCAAAACCGCATCAACATTTGTTTAGTAACGTTTGAGTTTATCGCGTTTAATCTGCCATGGCGGGCTTCTTTCCCACAAAGGTCCCCGAAGAGATAGGCAGAGTATGTAGGTAGTAGGTACCCATGCACCCTCTTTTCGTGAGGGTGGCATCCAATTTTCCCTGACGGTGAGTTCATCGCCGTTTGGTGGTGTTGCAGGGCGTCCATTCATATCCAAATGCGGTGGTAATTGTTTACTCTCAGAAGGGTCACGTGATTCTTTACCGCTTTAGCGGTATAAAAAACGTGAGAATACCCGCATACAATTAAGAAAAAAAAGTGAGAAAGGGACTGGCCACCTGTCACGCTGACATCTATAATAATAATAACAAATTTCACATAAATTGACCTAGTCCCAAATTAAGCAAAGCTTGTGTTATGGTAACTGGACAATGATATATTTACTTATATAGATAGATGTGTACATAAATACATAGGACAACCAAGACTAAGCTACAAATATTCGTGTTCATCACACAAATATCTGTCCCCAGCGGGATTCGAACCCGCGACATCAAGTTTCGCAGTCAGGAGCTCTAACCACTAGACCAGACGGTCGTCTAATCGACCAGACATCTAAATATATCTTCGAAAAAAAAGCGTTGTTATAACATTAAGTACCTACCTACAACTGTATCGTACTTAGCGACCTCTTCCAATCATAGGATGAAATAAGTCATTCATATGTGTTTATTACATAACTTGAACCTTCCAAAAACGAATTACGAATACATATAACTACCTATAGTATTCACAAGCGCATGCATGACGCATCTGCTTGTTCTTAGCGTAAATTATGAAAAAGTGCCCGTAAACATCGACCGCATCCTCTGCCCTCTTAATCCCAATCTTCGTGTGTGTATGATGGATCATTAACTGGTCGATTTATTTATGTGTAGGTACTAGTACAGGCGGCGTGAATTATCTCTGTAAAAGACCGATAAGTACCTACGCACTACGGTTCAAAGAAGTTTCTGTTCAGTAAAACGTAGCTTGTTCAATTAACCCGTTGAAGTTTTCCCTAGAGAGTGGTGAGAACGTGGAGTTTTAAAAGAATGGTGTGAGAGGTTTTTTTTTCAGAGACTGAAACGAACGAGTGATCGTTGGAGAATATTACACGTGATGGTAGCCGTTTAACTTCAGGCGGGCATTTGAATATTAAGTATTTGTAAGTAAGCGGTTCATGCAAATAAGATTCCATACCATTTCTTTTTCTTTTCTTTAAAATATGTAAATATGATACTTTTTCTTTGCGTGTAATAAAAGGCTTATTATTATTATTATAAGTAAGTTTTACGAACGTCAGTAGGGCTTAGTTCCAAGTGATTTTCTTCTGAGATTAAAATTCATCATCTGTATTGGAATATGTATTTCGATTTCTTTACGCCTTTCCACAAGGCTCCCACACATTCACTTTTCGCCGGACCTATATTTAGGTGCCAATGTGACAGGTGGCGAGTTCATCTCAGTTTTTTACTTACCGACTTTACATTTACTTACTTTTCAACTATACATGCGTCTTTTAGAATTTATTCTCAAAGATATGCAGGTTTCCTCTCGGTGTTTTCCTCTATCGTAAAGCTCGCGGTGTGACTAATCACTGTAAGTACCAACACAAACTCATATTTGGATCTCAAATCCATATAATAAGCTCAGTGTTATAGTTTTCTTGAATTAATAAATATAATTAATTATGTGACACGGGCATCTAACATTCCAGCGTGACTGTACAGAGCTGCGCAAGAGCTTTTTACAAGTTCCGCCCCGTTTGGGTACTCTTGGGGGCCACGTGCGGTAATTATCTACTTATTACTCAATCATATTGTAAAGCTATTTTCGGCGTGTTTGGACAATCGTTCCGGCCATTATTGGGTCACCCGGCTAACAAGCTAACGAGACCGCTTTTCCTCAAAAACCACAGTAGCTGGGCAATGGTTACAGTGTTTTTGTTATAAAACAGGTAGAGGTAGTACGAATCTGGTAGATATTGATAGGTAATACATAAATTTGTTGGCTCGTGAATCACAGTAACGTATGACCGTTTAATTGCTTAATCTATTCTCAGAAATCAGCCGTCGTTGTCCGTTGGGAACTAAACCGCAGTTATAGCATTTGTATTAAAATAGTAAGAATAAGAAGAAGAAAGGTTGCCTATCTTGGTCATGTGCTTAGGCACTCAAGATACGAACTTCTGCAATTAATAATCATGGGCAAAGTGGCTGGAAGACGAGCTGTCGGGCGCAGGAAGAAATCATGGCTGCGAAACATCCGGGAATGGACCGGAGTTACCAGTGCAGCGGAGCTTTTTAACCTCGCCAAAGACCGAGAGAAATATGCGGAGCTGACTGCCAACCTTCACTAGTTGGAGAGGCACTATAAGAAGAGAAGTTTAAAATAGTACCTATGTATCCTAAAGTTAGTTTTAGGTGTTATTCAATGCTTTTTAGGAAGAATATATTCGCTCCTATACATACTTGACAATAGGTTATTAGATATACTTCCCACAGGAAATGTAACAAGGCACTTAGACTACTATCCGTCGCCGTTTCAAAAGTTGTTTATGCGTCTTTGAATTTTCATGTTGGTCTTTAAGATTAATGAAAACGTTGTAGTATAGTCAGTAGTCAAATAATGTCTTTAAGCTTAGAAAATATCAAAATTTGCAAAAGACCGCCGCGGCTTAATGCGACTCCATTTTAGTAGTCACAGTGTAGCACGATCTAGTTGGAGCTAGTGAACTAAAATTTATCAATATTTGTTACCCACTAAGATGGATAGCAATACATTAGACAATTATTATTATTATTCTAAATAAAACAAGTCAAGAAAATACAGATAAAGGAAACAACTAACAGTTCTCAGTCGTTTTCCGCTCAATTAACGTTGTTGGATCCAAATCGGCTAACATTTATTTATTCATGTGCGTTAATATGTACGTACTAAGCTTGACTAACACCAATGCTCTAAGACACCTTTGACTAGCAGACCGTGATATCGGCTACAGCTACGTTCTATCGATAATTCAATTAGCGGATTAAAACATTAACAACTTTTAAGGCTTGTTTGCCGGCTTAGGACTTGCAATGATTTAATTGAAACATGCTATTTTATTTCAACTACCTAAGTGTATTAAACATAGATGCAGCAAACCCCTTAAGGATATAGGTATTAAAATTAAAATAATTTATTCCTTTACACGTAAAAATCTTCAGTAGTTGTAAAATTGTGTAGCAATTTGCGCCGATCTGAAAGATACAGCTTATTAAATGTATTTAAACTATATTTAACTTCGAGGCAAACATGACAGGTGGCGAGTCCATCGCCGTTACTCAAGCACGACTATACATACGTCTGAATTTCTTTTCAAGCGTATGCAGGTTTCCTCTCGATGTTTTCCTTCACCGTAAAGCTCGTGGTGTGACTAATCACTGTACCTAAGTTCAGAAAAACTCATTGGTACAGTCGGGATTAAAAGCAGTAAGGCACCGCTTACCACAGCTGGAAATCGAAGAGTAGTGAAACAACATTATATAAAAAATATGTATCATATGCCCTATGTCGTTCGCATGAATATGACACTTGATCACGACATTATAAAACAAACGCACAACCGTTTGTCCCACACCTACGTCATTAATTACCCCCAACAACACGAGGTGCTCATTATTGTACTACCTGTAATATGGCTTCACGATTCATCGTATTCGGGTCACGGTCACACATAAATAGTCAGGACAAAATTGCTTGCTTGGCTCGCGGCCTATACGACAAAGCCTACGTTTTAGGTGAAGGCTGCCTACTTTTGTACAAATAGGCATCTAAGAAACCTTTTTAATCCACAGAGAATGTCTAAGCTGGACCGACGAGCCGAAAATATAAAGTCAAAGTGTAAAGAAAATACATAATTGTCGTAATGTTTACGCCAATTGAATTGTTAATGTGTGTACTAAAGTAATAATAGTTGGTAATCCAAATAAATTAAGCCTACACACCGGAGTAACTTTATACTATTAAGCGCAACTCCTATTAATTAAAACTACCATGAACTACCATTGGAATGGTAGCGCACTTAAAAAATAAACTTGCTTTTTAACGTTGCCTCGCGTAAGACTGTGCAATACAAATTTATATAGTCGACTTCATATTAAAAATATGGCTGAAAATATCCGTCGACGTACGCGAACACCTTAAATTAACGAGGTGCTGAATACATTTCCTCCCCGCGACCTCGTTCCAAACTTGCAACCGTGCTTCAGCTTGAATTGTGCATTTCCAACGTCAAAGACGGTAAACAATATGTTAATTGTGTCTTGTACAACGAAATTAACTACACACATAGCTGTTTAGTCACATTCAACATAGCAAGGTATTGTATTAAGATTCCACTGTTTGCAGTCCGCCTTATGTTAAACGGTTACCGCCGCCTATACATGCTTGCAACACCAAGGGTATCGCTCGCACATTGCTGGATTGTTTTCTGACCTTTCTTGAAGTAATTCATCTATCCTGAGCAAAATGTCAACAATTCATTCCACAGCCTTTGCGTAAGGAAGTTATAATCTGAATGGTTTCTAGATATTGGGCGAATCCGGTCGAGAGTTGTGGTGGTAAAAGGTAGATGTGGGCATCACGGCGGACAATTTTTCAAAATACTTTACGTTTTGCAAGCGGTAGAACACACACAGGAAAGCAAAGCCTCTTCTCAGATTCAATAGCTGTAGTTAAATGTATTTTTTAACAGACTAGGAACTTACGAAGATTGTAGGTATAATGATATTGAGTATATTTTTAGTCTGATAACCTTATCTCTCCATGAACACAAAAATATTTCACAGTATTACAGGCCTCGTACGATTTAAAACCTAACGATATATAGAAATAAAGGTGCAAACAGCGAGAGCGAAACTCCTTGTATAGTCAACCTTAGCATTTGTACGTTTTTCTGAATCTCTCTTAGAGAATGTTTCTTTAAGTCCTGCCAACAAAAGGCAAGCGGGAAACTCGAAGCATAATTTACTTTGCAGGCGACAATTTTTCCGCTCCAATTTGAGTTTTTATTTTCCACGCTTCGGTGAGTTTTGGAAGCAAGTTTTCGCATTACGACTCGAAACAAGCTAAGTGTTAAATTTGTATAATTATTTAACTACTTACCTGTACTTACTCTGTCTACTCTAACAAATTGATTGTATGAAAGAAGCTCATTGGTATTGATGATTGGTATTAAAAAATGCATATTTAGATGTGATCATCGACAATACTATAATAATTGATCTCCACGCCTTCCCACGAGGGTTCCCGAGGGAGTAAGCAGAATTGTAACAACTTCCTTGTTTAGCCGGAGATATTTAAGGGTCAATATTTTTCAGGCACGATTATGCATACGTCTTTGATTTTCCGCTCAAACGTATGCTGGTAAAGTAATTAATTAATAAAAATTTGTAAGTAATCACACGATGAGTTTACTGTGAAAAGAAACCATCCTAAGGAAACCTAGATACGTTCGAGAACAAATTTTAAGTTGTACCTATGTATTACTATGCTTGAGAAACGGCGATGATCTCGCCATCTATCAGCTCTGCCTACCCCTTCGGGGATCCTTGTGAGAAGCTTTTAAGACATAAAATTTTATTTATAATATTTTTCCGAGTCCTTATAAAACTAACGAGCCCTGTTTTCAAATGCAAGTTGATGTCACTTCTCAGAAATTAGGCTAATCAAGTTTCGCAACTCGACGCGGTACCTACAGGGAAGCCCGACAAACTCACCGGAAGGAGGGTAAACCCGATTTAGCTCGAATTTGTTGCGAACTGAAGTAAGTAAGTATATAAAGTATTTATGGGTTGGTACGTCGCCAAAGTTTTTATTCGCATCCATGTCTGGTAAATATAGGCTATCTGTTATGGGTGACCAGCCTGAGAGACGGTTGGCTCACTATTGACCAAGTTGTTTCATATTTACAAGAATTTTCTCTATGTTTGTGACCAAATGCAAATTGTATTGTTTTAGTTCACAAGCGACCACTAGATGGCGCTTATCAAAAATAGAACGAGCTATCGTTTCGTTCTCAGTGTATAATATTAGTCAAGTGCATTTTTATTAAATCTGTTCTCTTCTCTTCAAATCTTTCCCTCTTTCCCTCTCCCTCTTTCCCTCTTTCCCTCTTTGGCTCTTTCCCTCTTTCCCCCTCTCCGTCACTCTTATCTTCTCTTTTCATCAATTCACTTCAGAAGTTCAGAACGCAGTTGGCTTGGCAGTTGTGATTTTATTAGTACCTAACCTTCTAGCGTATCTAAGAGCAGGACAAATAGTTCAATAGTTCACACGAGCATCCGAGGACATCGACTTCTTTGGTGCTCAACACTCTACATTACGTATATGCAATATAATAATAGTAAAACCAATTACTACACGGTGTGATACCTGCAAAGAGTAGCCATATTAACTTCGGAAGCCATTGATGGCCGACTGACCCAAGTTGCATCACTCGTGAGTCATGCGACCTGTTGTCCCTCACGATAGACAATTAGATACTCGACTAATATACGTTGACATTAATAGTGCCGGGTTCGATCCCGACCAGACAAAATGTGTGTGAATATGTGTTTGCTATGCATCCAGACAGGATGTAATATTTATTTAGGTACATAATCTAATAGTAGTATAAATAAATAAATACCTTGGGACAGTTCCACACAAATTTACCTAGCCTCAAATTAAGCAAAGTTTGTGTTATGGTAACTAGGCAACGATATATTTACTTACAAGGTATTTACGTATTAAGGTACAAATACTAGTGTTCATCACAAAAATATCTGCCCACATCGGGACTCGAACCCGTGACCTCAAGTTTCGCCGTCGGGAGCTCTCAACAATTAGATCATACGGCGATCTAAATGTACGTCGCTGATACTGATAGAAAGGCCCTGTTTAGTTAAAGAATTGTTGGCCTCGCCAAAGACGTCGAAAATAATAAAGAAATAAAATCTAGCAGGTATTAGCAGTCCAGGAATTGATTGAAGCCTAACAAATGGTCTGAGTTGGTGATTAGTATGAATACTTCAACCTAAGTAGGCATTTAAGTCTGACCGATTTATAGAAATTCTTCGGCTTAAGTAGTGGATAGTGACTGAATAGTGAAATTACAAGGTCGAAACCTGGCGTTCAATTTCATTAGTCACAAAAAGCCTTGTTTGTCGAGCGGATCCAGTGGTCGGATGCAGCGCAGAGATTTGCAAGTTCAAATGCTTATTGGATGAATGAGTATTTTTCCTAACTTAAGAACAAATATTAATCACACCGCATTTACGAAGATGAGAAACAAAGTAGTCATTATGAGGGTCGGCGACAGATGCGTCACTATCAGCTAAATTGGCTCGTGTGTCCCTTTGGCGCAATGTGGACTCCACTAAGTACTCCTTAAGGCACTTTAGTAAAAAGTAAAGGATACAAAATATGGCCAAATTATATATATATATCGTCACGCCTTCCCATAAGGGTCCCCAAAGGGGTAGGCAGAGGTGTATAGGTAGCACCCACACACCCACTTTCCGCCACAGATATATTTTTAGGTACCAACGTGACAGATGGCGAGCCAAATTCCAATCCTACTAATTATAGTTAATCATATTCGACTTACAAGTGTAATTATAGTTTATTATAATATAATATATCCTCACGCCTTCCCACAAGGGTCCCCGAAGGGGTAGGCAGAGGTGTATAGGTAATGCCCACACGCCCACTTTCCGCCAGAGGTATATTAGGTGCCAACGTGACAGATGGCGAGTTCATCGCCGTTACTCAAGCACTCAAGACTATACATACGCCTTTTGAATTTCTTCTCAGACGTATGCAGGTTTCCTCACGATGTTTTCCTTCACCGTAAAGCTCGTGGTGTGACTAATCACTGTACTTAAGTTTAGAAAAACTCATTGGTACAGTCGGGATTCGAACTTGCGACCTTTGCGTCGCAGGCAACTGCTCGAACCACTCGGCCACCACGGCTCTCTTAATCTTCTAATAAATAAATAAATCTCTCTTCTAATAATTTGTTTCTTCAATTAATAAAATAAATGTCTCAAGTCCGTGTCACGCGGAGGGATGCCAAGAACATGACATGCATGACAATGCTGATTCGCTGAGCGAATATAAATCACTGTTATTTGATGCAATTCCGTTCAGCCGTTCTGGCGTGATTAGCTATAACAAACATCGAAACATCCTCACTCATATATATCCATATTTCCTCAACTCTCCCATTTATAATATAAGTTAGATACACCGTCTAGAACAGTGTGTAGAAGTCTACTTCTCCCTTTAGTTCATTGCAAGCCACCTCTGACCCCTCATAATTGCATCAAGTGGATAATAACCTAATGCTATAACAGCTCAGGAAGGAACTCTTCGACATCGTAATTGATCAGCTGTCTTCGTAAACAGGACGCGTGGAATTGATGACGTCATGCGACGAGGCAGAAATGAATTGAGTGAGGAAGTCTCGCGTTTGGGTATTTCGGGGAAATTCATTTAGTGATTGGCTTTCCGGGCCCCAGTGTTCGACGGTTCAATTAATAATGTACCTATACCAATATTATGTGCAGCCGCTCTAAACTAAATCCTTTTCTGTTAGCTTTCACGCTATCCGATATCTACAAATTGTACAGCAATGCTTTAGCTGCGGTAAAAGATTTTCGCCTTAACCTTTCAATTATTCAAAGTACATATATACTTAGATACATGAGTATGTTTATGCGAATAATGTATCCTCTAGACGAAGAGGTTGTATTATAACATCAAGACAATGAGCTATCGATATTCACTCTTAAAACAATGTACATAAAGTGGATATCTACCATAAACTTCGATGAGTATTGGCGTTGACCATGAATATTCTGTTTTAGCTTTCAAATATCGACTCAAAGCCTTACATGTAAGGTTTAATATGAATTTGTCGCCGATGTTTGTAAACAATCCTAAAGGACTTCATTATATAAGCTGAGATTGTACCTTCAAGTATTATCATAATTATATCGCACACAAGGCCTTGATGCGCTCCCACCGGCAGTAAGTCCCTACTCCCATTACGTCCATACTTCCCCAGCTAACAAAGAGGTGTCAGTACAATGAACATTTCACAGAAAGTTTGTATTAACTGTAGATAATTGTTTAATGTTCTGCGCTCATTCGCACAACGAAAACGGAAATGAAAATCTTTAATGAATTAAATGAGTAAGAAGTATATATCGTCACGACTACAAGGGTCCCCGCAGGAGTGGGTAGGTAGAGTTGGAATACCATACCTTATTTTGTCCGAGATTTATATAGAGGTGCCAATAGGTACGTATATATCTATGTATATATATATATATATATTACATACAAATAACAGGTACATACGTCTTTGAGTTTCTGCCCAAACGAATGGCGGTTTCCTTTATATAATATAGCTCTTTATGTGATTATAGATCATATAATCATATAATGTACCCACTTTTAAAACTAATTATGCTGAAAATAGTTTTGTTTCAAGAAGTTGCAACTCATATAACTCTAAATTTGTAGACGAGGATATTTTTAATATTTCTTTGATTCAATTTAAATTTAATTTGTGTAATAAATATGGTTAAGCAAAGCATTACTTATATATAAATAAACAAGAACTGGATGTGTTTTCTTACTGCATAAATGTATATTTAGTTATCTATGAATAGTTAGTTTGATTTAATGTATGTGTCATGCATGTTAAAATAATTTCTTTCGTTTCTGTGGATACTGTTTGTCGTTTATTATCTATTTGTTAAGTTTATTGTTTTTTGATGACTGTTTGTATCCCGAATAAAATAAAAATAAAAATAAATAAAAAATAACTGCACACTGCATTTAAGTTTTAAAAAACTCATGGGTTCAATAAGAGGATGAACTTTAGTATTTGTACCTTAGCCTTGGATGTCCTATGTATTTATGAATATATCTGTCTATATAAGTATGTATTTCGTAGTTTAGTTTCCATGGCACAAGCTTCAATTCAAAGTTGGTCAATGTATTTATTAAGGTATATCTTTCGCAAAACAACATTTTCGTGAACTTTTTTATGTTCAACATGTCGCCTCTGTATTGTTATATCCGTGTAACTTAAAAAGAACGTACCTACTTCCGTTACATGGATGAGGCTTCCGACTAACTCGATTTGCAGTATTTCCTCCACATATTGATATGGTTTCAGTTTTAGCGGTGCGCCGCATGTATCTCATTACCCAATGTCTAGCTCTTTGTTACGATTCATTTTGTTTCTTTACCTGGTTAATACAATACCATACGAAGATAATAACTCAGAGTTCTTTACGGGGTAGGCAAAGAGAGATAACAAATAAGAAAATACGTTTTCTTATAACAGTGATATATAACAGATCAGAATATCATGCTGACGTAGATATATATAAAGCAAGGGTCTGAACCAAAGGGTCCGAATGGCATAGGTGTGATAGTACTCACACACGCACTGACGTGACAGATGGCGAGTCCATCGCCGTTTCTCTCGCACAACTATACATACGTCTTTTTCTTCTTTATTTATTTTTAATTTCTTCTCAATTGTGTACAGTTTTCATGTCGATGTTTTTCTTCATTGCAAATTTGTATATTTGTCGCTTTACTTAAGTTAGGAAAAACTTATTGGCACAGCCGGGATTCAAACTTGCAACCTTTGTGCTGTAAATACTCAGAAATACATGAGAAGCATGATCAACTTGATGTGAAGGAAATGAATAAAGTTCTTAGCAATGGCAATCAAAGTTTGCTTGCAGTAACTAAGGCACATGTTGTTAATAAACCCATTTTGTAACTGGCGTCGTACCATTACTATACATATAGTCATAATCTGATCGTAGAATTTAGCTATGAATTGAAATTTTACTCAGTTTTAAAGCTGTAAAACAAAACTTAAGTTATTTACACAGTACCTGATGTGACATATTTTGATTTATGTACAAAGCTTGGGGTGGGGTGGGGATGGTCGTATTTCATTATGCTGTAAAAACAATAAATAAAAAGAGAGCCGTGGTGGTCGTGCGGTTCGAGCAGTTGCCTGCGACACAAAGATCGCAAGTTCGAATCCCGACTGTACCAATGCCTTTTTCTGGTCTTAAATAGCTTTACGGTGAAGGAAAACATCGAGAGGAAACCTGCATACGTCTGAGAAGCAATTCAAAGGCGTATGTATAGTCGTGCTTGAGTAACGTCGATGGACTCGCCATCTGTCACGTTGGCAACTAAAATATATCTCTGGCGGAAAGTGGGTGTGTGGGTACTACTACCTATACACCTCTGCCTAACCCTTCGGGGACCCTTATGGGAAGGCGTGAGGATATATTATTAAATATCTCCAAGCGAGTGATACGTCGATATCTTGATCATTAATAGGCTACGGTACCTACTTCCTAACCACCACAATGTACACAGTTATTACAATAAAGAACTTACTTACTTACGGTAACCGCTTCCCATCAGGTGAGCCGTACGCTCGTCGCCACTCTTGTGTAGTATAAAAATTAAAAAATTCATTTATATTTAAATAAGCATCGTTATTGTAATCCCTCTGAGAAATAAATATTCTACAAACCGATATTGGCAAACATTTTCCTCAAGACAAATTAAAATTAATCTCTAAAAACAATTGATTCTGTAATTGCTCGGTTGAATTATTTGTATCCGCCAGCAAAAATGGTTCAAACAAAACAAATGAATAAGTAATATTTTGTTTCACTACGTCCAAGTAACTTTGAAATAATTGGATTGCTAACTGTGTACAATAGATTAATACGTTTCTAATCATTTCATCGTTAGAGTTAATAGCTCAAATTTTCGTTACGTGTAGTACAATGCAAAGATCGCACGTTCGGATCTCGCCTGTATCAATGAGTTTTTTCCGAACTTAAGTTCAGAGATTAGTCACACCACGAGCTGAACGGTGAAGGAAAACATCGAGAGGAAACCTGCATACGTCTGAGAAGCAATTCAAAAGCGTATGTATAGTTGTGCTTGAGTAACGGCGATGGACTCGACATCTGTCACGTTAGCACCTAATATACCTCTGGCGGAAAGTGGGTATGTGGTTATTACCTATACACCTCTGCCTACCCCTTCGAGGACCCTTGTGGGAAGGCGTGAGGATATAATTTCAGTGATTAAAAGCACCACAAGCTTTAATACGAAGAAAACATCGTCAGGAATGCTGCTCTTCCGACGAAATTCAAAGTCGTATGTTCATAGGTATGTATATAAATTATAATATATCGGCATTGTTAAACGGCCGTGGTCATCTGTCAGGTTTTACAAATAAAATTTGAGTGTCTTTTTGTAATATTTCAATAACCGCTTTTTACTAAATGCATAGGATGTATACACGGTACATATACAAAATAAATATTTTGATTTTTTTTATTATTATTTATCGGCTCCTAACATTTTATTTGTGTTGGTAAGAGATTAAATATTTTTATTGCAGAAATAAATTCACTCTTCAACATCATACGGTTTAACGATGCGAGCGTTTTAACGTACACGTTTAACTTGTACAAACTTGAGCACGGCTCTTCTCATTAATTAAATTTTAACACACCTATTTGTACTTGATGACAGTTGAAAATTGATGTTCGATAAACACAAACACCCGACAGGGCTTAAAATAAAGGGCGCCGTGTCCGCCAAATTGATAAACAAAATTGTCGCCTTAATGAGTTTTATTCGTGTACGCATTGAGGTTCAAATTCGGGTAACCCAGTTCGGAAAGCCCATTGTACCTGTGCCGGGCGAGCTGTGAGGTGTATTTCATTACATCACACTGTGTTTTTGTGTGTTGCTCTTAGTGCACACATATTCATCGATATTATTATTATTATAAGATAATGTAATATGTATGATAATGTAATAACTTTATTTCTTTACAGGATCTAAAACCTTTGACGCATACTATAAACTGGACATACTTAAATGGATTGTATAGATTGGATGACCTCGGTGGTCTGATTGTCCATATTCTTTGTTTCTTTAGGTCCTAAACAGTCCTTTAGCTCCTAAAGAGTTCTAAACATGACAATGAAAACCTCAATCTGTATTCATTTCTAATTTCGTGCGTTCTACAGTGTCCCCTTGTGTTCCCAGTTCGAACGAGGCAGGCGAGCGAGGGGGTGGGAGGGAGGTACCCAGGCTCCGGCCGTAGCTTACATAATGCTGAGAAAAGCGGATGTACAACCCTGGCTGGACGTCTCGCTCGCACTTTGTAAAGCTGCAGTCACAGTAGTCCAAATTTTCATGACGCATTAGCTATTTTGCCAGCGAGAAATTCTTCTTAGAGCGGCATTGGGAATATGAAATATGTATAAATATCCAGATAATAAGATAGTCTGACCTCATACATACATATCATCACGCCGAGACCCTAATGGGGAAGGTAGAGGTTAAGCGCTAGTTCTCTCTAGACTTATAAACCTCTTTTGCTTCGTCAACATTGATCAGTATTTTCATACATGCTTGCCGGTGTCGAGTACTCTTGACTCTTCTCGTCCTTTAGTGTCCGATCGATTTGGTCTAGGTAGTTGGAACGTGGTCTTCCTACCTCTTCTTGAATACATTTTCGCTTTGTATATCTGTTTCGTCAATCTTTGTTCACTATGAACTGACTCCATATGTATAAAAATACTAAACAGCATGTGTATCGGTAACTGGTTGTTTTAAATAAAAGCTTTTGTATAAATCTAAGTACAAAAGCTTCACGTATAACGAACGTGTTTTGTATATATTTTTGTCTAGGATTACAAAATACATACTTATCAGTAAAACGAACAATAAAATGATCTTTCCTAATTATATAAATATATTATTAGTTATTAATCGAATAGGTTAAACGTAAGTCGTTAAAAGTCTTGACAATTCTAATTCCAACATAATTACTACAACTATTACTAGTCACTAAAATAGTACTCCAACGATTTTGCGACCTGACGCAAGTGCTGCAATAGTCTGCCGGGAAATATACGTCAGTGTGACCGCGCCTTTGCCAAGCGCCGTACATGTGCAGATCGTGCTGACATTTACGTAGTGCGCCCCGTACCGCCGCGAAGACGAGCGTCCGTCGCGCGATTAATAAAAAAAAACATAAATCACTCGATTAAAAATCGAATCGACTACCTACCCTACTGATTGAAGTGCTGTTTCTATAATTTAAATATAGAATTTGTGACATTTAGTTTTTTGAATTGTGACGTCAGAGGTGTCCCGGGAGAGCATTGCTATAGCAACGGATGACGTCAAGTTCAGGGGCGATGCAGTTTCGTTCGATAAATAGTTTCGAACCCCTCTGAGATATTTGTGAACAAAGGTGAGTTAGCATTTAACGTTTTTTAACAGTATTTATTGCCATTTAAGTAATGGCGTTTGCGTCATGTAGTAATTAAATAAAATTAAGGCAGAGAAGGAGAGAATTACATGACTCAATATTTTTTTCATTAATAAATAAACACGTTTCTTTATTATAATAAGAAATCCGTCCATATCATAGTAAAATTTTGCCATTAACTTTCAAACACAGCTTCAAATACCACATCAAAAATTGGTAGCCCATACATTTCGTAATGGCAGTATTAGCGACTGCAACTTAAGGCCTACTTAATATACCATGGGAATATGAATCTTAAGCCTCTGTGAATAGAGTCACTTGTATGCAGAGGGGACCTGTTTAGAAACGCAGTGATTTTTCTTAGCGAGGTCTCTTGCGTAATAAATGTTGACATTGTGATGGTAGATGCCGAATACCACTCCTACCTCCCACCATGGGTGGATAGGAGTGGTGGTATCACGGATGTACCTTCATACGTCACTCTACGCCTCTATGGCGTATCTATCACATACACTTTGAAATGTATTGTCTGTTATAACAATTTCAATTAAAAAAATATTTTGAGCCAAAGGAATTCTGTATTATTCTTCAGCTGTTTCGCTTAATAATGTTCTTAAAAATGAAAAAAAATTACCGGTGGAATCTCATTTCAAATGTCAATGGTTAAAATCTCGACAAAAAGTCGCATTGTATTTACCTAAGTTTCTTTAATATTTTTTCCATTAAAAAAACATTACCTATTTTATTTTTTTGGTTTTTATGAATAGACAATAACTAAAAAGGAAAACTTAAAAATATTACATATTTCTAATTAAATCATTGAACACCCATATATTCCATACACAAAATTATATACGACCTATATTTCAGTTTATTTTACTCCCATAGTTTAACAAATTACCCAAAAAAGACTCTTATTTTTATTATCCATTTAGCATAAATCAGGAATCACGGTAGCTACATACATCCAATACAAAGGTTCGTAATAATTTCCAAACGAATATTAAATAGGGTTGGCAAAAACCTCAATCAATTCACGTACTATTTGCCGTGTGATACCAATGGTACAGTGACCTCACGTAACAATGGTATTGGTAATGGCACTTCGCAATCTGGGGTACAGAATGTATGGCCAATTGTTCGAAGTTACAACCTGGAGCTTGAAGCTTATAACGTACTAGTTTGAGAGTCTATATTATTTACGTTTGTTGGAAAAAAAAACTATGATGGCCGAGCAGTTGCTTGCAATACAAACCTTGCAAGTTCGATTCCTTACTGTGATAAGTCATACCACATGGCGATAATAATATTAGATGGAGAGTTCATCGCCATTACTCAAGCACGAGTAGGTATGTGTATACATACGCCTTTGAATTTCTTCTCAATCGAATGCAGGCTTCTTCTCGATGTTTTTCTTCACTAAAGCTAGTGATGTGACTAATCACTACCTACATAAGTTTAGAAAAACTCATTGGTACTGTCGGAATTGGAACTTGAAATCTTTTTGTTTGAAGGCAGCTATTCGAACCACTGGGTCACCACGGCTCTAAAATAAGCTAACACAACTCTGCCTAGCCCGTCTTGAGGACCCTTGTGTGGAGGCGTGAAGATAACTTTGTAGGATACAAAATTTTGTTTGTTTTTCACGGAGTCTCGATCTAAGCCTATTTTGGGGTATCCAATTGCTATTTGCGTTCGTAAGTCTTGACTTTCTTATATCTATCTACGTATTAATCAGTCTCTTCTTTCAAGCTTATAAAGTAAGTTCTGCAATGGACTCGCCACCTATCAAGTTGACATATAAGTATAACTCTGGCGAAAATAAGGTGAAAGCTTACCTTTTCTGAGTGGGCGTGAAGATATACATACATATCACAAGTATATCCTTTGGATCATTGACCACTCGGTTTTCAGGCCGTAAATAATTGAACAGTATACCTACATAGAAGCATCACAATTATACGTTAACATCCTATAGAAGCGATCAATTCAATGTCGGTGGCACAGAATACCTAATCGTACACTGGTATACAAATGTCATGCTCTAATTTGATGTCTATTATGTTGTAATGTACAGGTATCCTATCTATTGTTAACACCATCCACTACTTAGCTGACTTTTGTTTCAGCAATTTGATTGCTATGTAGATATTTAGCAGATCTCGCGCTAATTATTTTAAGCCAATGTCGGCGAATCAGCACTGGCATACAACGTGGCAATGCCGCAATGTATGACAAGGTATGTGACTTTTTTTCCAACAAACATCTATGAAACATGTAACAATTAGAATAAGTTCAAATTCGGATTTCGCGTTTTCCTAGGTATACATCATTATATATAAATTACGTGTCACGTTGTTTGTCCGCGATGGGATCTTAACTACGTCATCGATTTCAATAAAATTTGCACACAGTGTGCAGTTTGATCCAACTTAAAAGATAGGATAGCTTACATCACAATTGGACCCGATAGGTGGCGCTGCGATTGTGTTTCAGGAAGTTTAACTTTTTCACCCGGGCGAAGCTGGGCGGGATAGTTACTGTATTATGAAGAATGAATCCGTTTTATTTTAGCCCTAATAATACTTTAAATATTATAAAGTTTCGTTCAAAAAAGTAACAGCCATTGAACATTATCGGAGTATCTGTAGACACAGTAATTAGCATGTGAGTGACGGCGTGTGTAGTATTGCTGTCCCTGTGCTGTGGTCCTATCGGCAACCGTCACGCCTGACTACTTTCAATTGTTATTTGCTTGCACAAGACTTGGTGACTGGATCGGTCCTTTTCCATGACAAATTTTCATCAATATCATGTGTTTCTTTTGGTATATCCTGTATTCTTTACCTGCAGACTAGATGGCAATTGGTATAGAAAAAATATATCATTAAATTTAGGCACGTTTATATGTAGATACATCAACGTCCTTTATGAGATACAGGAACGTGTAATACAATTATTGATTTACTAGCTTATGCCCGCGGCTTCGCCCGCGTGGAAAGAGCAACATACATATTTTTGCCTTTATAATATTAGAGCTTTGAATCTTTCGGGATTCAAATGTAGCCTATGTCTTAATACTGGGTATAAGCTATCACCATAAAAAAATATCAGTAAACCGGCTTTTTTTCAGTCGTAAAAATGATTTTTTTTTCAATAAAAAGTATCCTATGTTACTTCTTATACGTCCAGGAATATGTGTACAAACTTTCATGATAATCGGTTATGTAGTTTTTACGTGAAAGCGTAACAAACAAACTTACATTCACATTTATAATATTAGTAAGGGTGTTTCCGTTAATAAATACATCACGCTGAGTCTCTCGCGGGGCAGGCAGAAAGGGGAGAGTATAGGACTCTTCCTATACTCTCCCTATAACAAGAGAGGTTATAGATATATAACAACAGAGATTTTCGTTATTTTGCTATTCTTTTTCGAATACAAACGCAACCTTTAACCTTTTACCCAGAAATAGGACTCAATATCCAACAATTAATAGAGTTAAGGGTCACGCTAGGTTATTCATGGAATGTAATTATATTTTATGATACTTATACCGTTCAATATTATTTCACCCATGCGTGGGTGAAATACTATTTACTATAAGTTTAGTTAATATATATATAGGGACGTCTTGAAAAAAGACCAGGTCAAGAGTACCCTAAACCGAAGAGCATGTATGAAGAGAATAATGAAAGTGGACGAAGCGAAAGAAGTATGTAAGGATCGAAGCAAGTGGAAAGAAGTGGTCTCTGCCTACCCCTACGGGAAAGAGGCGTGACTATAGGTATGTATGTATGTATGTATATTCAGAACCCAGTAAATCATTTATCTTAACGAAAAACGAAGGAAAGCTAAATACGTTTATTTGAAACATCATTCATATATTGGCAGGGTCATAAGTACTCCATGCTGTATTCTCTATAGCGTTCACGGACAGAAGCTCCTATGAAACCGTGCAGTACGAAACCTTTTTCAGGAGATCTGATCTATGGAACTTTGGTTAGCACAAATAAGTCTGTAAATTATCACATTATTCTTATTGATAAAAACTCTGTATGCATTGTCAAATTATTTCTGGTTTAATATACGGATCCGCAAATAAGTATATATTCTATTTCCCTAACGAAACACAATAGTCATTAACGCTCACAAATCCACATAAACTTTTGGGTTCAGTAAAAGACAAGTTGAGATTGTTTTTCCAACGGAAAGCTCTCCTCTGGAGCCAACTTTTGATTGATTCGTTCGCATGACGTCGTCTTACGGACGATATAACGACATTATTTCCCGATTTGTGTGACACAGTTAACAACTTTGGATTTGGTTCGCGTTATTCGCGTTCGTATTGTAATGTTCTTTGATTTGGTTTGTCTTTAGGTGAATCAAGCTATTTTTGGTGTCAACAACTTTCAGGTTTGGAGAAGTTCACGAGGATTGAAAATTGCTTTCTCTTGTTTTGTTTTATTACCTACCGCCATGATGGCCGATTGGTTCGAGTAGTTGCCTGCAACACAATGATTGTAAATTCGAATCCCGACTGTACCAATGAATTATTCTGAACTTAGATACAGTGATTAGTCACGCCGCCATCTTTACGGATAAGGAAAACATCGATACACTACAAACGTTTGAGAGAAAATTTAACGCGTAATAGTAGAGCTTAAGTAACGGCGAAGACTCGCCATCTGTCACGTTGGCACCTAAATTATATCTCTGGCGGAAAGTGGGTGTGTGGGTACTACCTATATACTTCTGCTTCCCCTCCGAGGATTCTTTTGCTTCAAAAGCGGCTTTTCTGTATTTTTTTACCGGTCTCTCAATATAACACTCATACTAAATTAATTGAAAATTTTCTAGTTCAAAATACCTGGCCTATCATCACATTCATAATTGTGAATTCATAGCGAGATTATATTATAAACTATAGTATAGTAAATTTAAATAAAATAAAATGCCTGTCTCGGGTCAGGTTACATATTTGCTGCATTTGCGGTTGAAACTCTGGGGCCTTGGGGTCCTGAGGCTCACCATCTTTTTAAAGAGGTCTCGCGCCGTCTAGTCGAGACCTCTCGTGACAGGCGGGCTGGAACATATCTCGCTCAGAGAATCAGCATTGCTATCCAGCGTGGCAATGCTGCTAGTCTTCTTGGCACGTTGCCTCGGGATACCGATTTGGGGCAAATATTTTATCTGTAAGTAGTTAGTTTCAACTGTTCTTTGTAAATATTATTAATTGTTGTTAAATATATGGTATTCAATCGTGGTTTTCTTTTGCAAGTACAAGACAGTTAATTTCTAAACTATACCTACATGCAATATAGTGCTCTCGTCACATTCTCATATTGTCCTGTACATATAGTAAGAAACTCGTTAAATAACTCGTTAAATGCCTGTATTGCTTACACTATAAGCAGCTCACATGTTAACCTTTGTTCCCGCGACGGTCAATCTATGCACCCGGCCACGACGGAGTCAATTTAGCAGCTGTTTCCTGCACGCGACCAAAATGCAACATACCTAACCATTACAGACACACCTCTCTATTTGTTTACGTTGTCGTGTGCAAAATTGAGCATACAAAGACTTAAGGAAGAACTTATATTGTGTTAAAAATGGTTCAAATATTAAGAATTATCAAACATATAATGGTTTAGATACCCAATTTGGTATAAAGCAAAAAAAATACGCTTGTAAATTATATATACTTATAAAATACATACATACATACATATCATCACGCCACTCACACATCACATCACACTTATAAAATCTAAATATTTTTATTTCACATAGGCCTAGATGGGCACTTATAAAATGTCAAAATAGGTGCACGGTTCGGGTAGGTACGTTATATATACAATATATATACTCGTATATATTGAGGTTTTGAGAAAAGTTACACGAGCTTTTACCGTGAAGGTAAAACATCGAGGAAATCTGCCTATTTTAATGCGCAATTTAAAATCGTGTCCCGGGTTGCGGGTTCGATTCCCGCTGATGGTAGATATGGTGGTATTACAAAAAAATAGTACTTACGTCAAATTGTATGTTGGTAAAATCACAGGGAACAGCTAGTGATGTATATTACAGCATGGATTTCTTCAAGAAGGGTGTGAAAAGATTCCTGCAGGGTCGGCAACGCGCGAGTGATACCCCTGGTGTTGCAAGCGTCCATAGGCGGCGGTAACCGCTTACCATCAGGCGGACCGCATGCCTGTTTGCCACCCATGGTATAAAATAACAATATGTTTTGAGTTGTGATGACCCCACAAATAAGTTGTAAACTCAACAGCAGAAGGTTAGCCCGCACATAGCCGCATATTAGGCGTGGACGTACGCGAGCGTATAGAGAGCTTGGGTCATTTTGGTACAA
>JACCPG010005953.1:0-33234 GCA_016069955.1 Drepana arcuata | reverse complement strand
TATACTTTCACAACCCTTTAATAACGTCGTCAGTTTGTTATCTTGGAAGCTGTTTGTTTTATTGCAGTCATGAGGATATATTCACAACAATTACTTTTGATAGACAACTCTTCAATTTTCTGAGACATCCTAGCAAAGATTGTATATAAATCTATTAACAATGTTTCAAATAAGAAGAAAAAAAATCACATAACTTGACGACAAGTACATATATATATCTACACACTAGAATCGAATACCGAACACTTCACTTTTGGCTAATTATAGATTTCATTTCTTAAAATAATTTAGGTAGATAGAACAATACCACTCCTTGTAGTATCAAACTACTTACAACTCGCGGAAGATCAACATGTTAACGTCAATATTAAGAGTCAACATTTATTCCATAAATTGGAAGGAAAAAAATCCTTTCGCAAAAAGTTAATTCAATAATTAAATGCATTGTTTGACATCTTAATATCTTCAATGCTCTTTGTATTATTAACCCTATTTATTAATTAGTTAATATCATTGTAACAACAAATTGATTTAAAACAATCACATTACGTGTATTAAAATGTTTGAACTCATTCAATAGTTTGTAAAAAAAAGTTGATAAAACCTACTTGCAAGAAATCTATAACAAAATTTCATCATAATAATCAATAACTAACAATAATTTGGACTATGTATTTTTTATTCCGTATAACTGCAGTGGGCTTAGCGTGGCCTGGAGCTCAGATTGTACCTGGAACAAAAAAAATATGTTTTGACCATTATTTTTTTAAAGTACCTACTAAGATAACTAAAAAGCACGAGAACCGCCTAATATTAAACGTGATTGTTCACCAATAACATGCAAACAAAATGAATCTATTTATTCTATTAAATTAGCATGAACCAATTGGTCGGAGGTAGCGCTCAATCGCGGGGAGTGAAAGGGCAGGAGGTAGGCAGTGGGACACAGATGGCTATAAATAATAATAATAATAAATTATATAGAAGCAGAATTTGTGTGAACGCTGTAATAATGTAAGAAAAAAAAAGCATGCAAATAAATCGCACCAATGCGACACTCACCAATTATTCATCATTGCTTTTACTGTTCTCGCTGCCAGATTCGCTGATGGACGTGGACCGTATGCTAATAGAAGTCTCCTTAAACTGACTGATAAAGTCTAGAAGTTTCTGGAGGTTGCGCTGCGTCTGGATCTGGTCGGCGAGCAGTTGTCTCTTCTCGGCGTTGTGTTCATCTAGGTTTGCCTTGAGGGTCGCCGCTCTCGCTTCGAGCTTGCGTAACTCGACGCATAGTTTTATGTTCTTCTCTTGTAGGATCTTTCGTTCAGCTAGTTTATCTGCGAAGTAATGGGGAATTAGTTAAAGTAGGATGATTAATCACCGTACATATGTTCGGAAGAAAAGTACTTATCGCGCGTAAAATATATTATTTTTATCACTGAAATATTACTTTATTTTTATCATTACCTTTGCTGTTGATTTAATAAAATACTTTTTACAAGAATCCATTTAGGAAAACAAAAAAATAATAATAAAGAAAGTAAAAATGGTGAAAGTAATATAGGGTATTTTTTTTTAAGTCATTCAATTTTTACTTTCGAAATATGGATCTCTTGATATCTGAAATACAATATTATTATTATTAAATAATACAATTCGAAATTTAAATCGCCCCAGCATTACGTAGGTACCTGTGTATAGGGGAGGTCGCGCGGGCGCAGCGGGCTCGGCCAGCGGCGCGCCGCACGAGCCGCAGCGTGCGCCCGCGCACCCCGTGTGCTGCCACACGCCACACCCACACCACACCAACAGCGACGGCACATCTGCAAACAACACGCACCATTTAGTTTACAGATAGTGTACCGCCAATTTCTAGTCGAGGGGTCGCGGCATACGGGGAGTATGACCACGCGAGTATATTAACTGTAGTGTGTGTGTGTGCTCTCATAGGTAACAGTGTGTACCGATAATACTCAATATTAGTGGAAGGTTGCTTACTTTACGTACACCGTAAATTAGATGGAAGAATAGAGGGGCGCGTCTTCGTCGATAGCACTAGCTTTACATTCCTAGTTCGAATATATACGATAATTAGTACAGGACACATATTAAATCCCCGCTAAGGACCGAATATTTGAATGATGACGGCCATGAAAATTCGTACTCGCCTGTATGCATTATTATATAGAGGCAGATATTTTTTCTTTAATAGGTTTGTAAGCCTTTTGGGTACTAACGTTTAATGAAAGAAGAAAGTGAAATCATGCTCTCGGTACAAAGCAATGTAACTTACCATTTCGGCCACATCCATGACAAACTTTCTTTGTCGACGGATAGACTGGCTCTACTGAGAGGCTCGGTGGCAGCGAGGCGGCCCATGCAGGTTTGCTGTTGCCCCAGCTGGCTAAATTAAAAAAAAAAACAAACTAATAGTTATAATTAGACTAGTATTTAGCAATAACAGCAATCTTTATATAAACCACATAGATTTTTTTTCACAATTTAAATTCGAATCTATTTGAAAATTCGAAAATGGAATGCACAAATACAAATACTTCTAGGAAATAAAAGATCACATAGATACAGGAAAAAGTACTACCTTTGTTTTCTGTGGACGATCCTGAAGGCGAGCCCTCGCGGGATGATTTGTTCTGAGACTGAAACCGAGAAAATCATTTGTATCATGTTTTTTAAAGGAGGTTATAAACATTGGTTATAGAAAAGCACATTAAAAACATTAAAACAACAAATGTCGGGCATAGCCGCTCGGCTTACTGACACTATTATTGGCAATAGGGACATAATAAATAGTAAAAGAATACATTAACACAAGCAAAGCGGCGGGCAGAATCATAGAAGTCATATAAAACGATCACGCCTTTTCGATTCAGTAAATCACAAGTGTTTTGGCAAATGTTGAAAGTCAAAATTGATAATTTCACTTTATTGACAATTTTTTTAGATATTCAATGAGTTCAATTAATTGTTGGCTTATTACCGTAGTACAAAATCTTTGCTTAATTTCGAACTATATATATATATATAATAGCACCTAAAATATATCGGAAAGTGGCTGTGGGTACTACCTACACACCCCTGCCTACCCCTTCGGGGACCCTTTAGGAAGACGTGAAGGTATAAAATATATATATTTAGAATAGAATTTAGGTTAGAATTGACTCAAGTATTATTAAGTTGATTATATTAGTCCATATACAAAAAGAGGATGCATAAGCAGGGGACAATTTTGTGTTTTGCTATTGTGCATACCTGTTGTTTGCGTAATTTTGCAGATCTTGTTTGCGGGGGGTCGTTGTGTGTTTGAAGATAAGGATACTGGTTGTATTTCTTGCGTTTCTGTAACAAACAGTAAAAGTGTATATGCAATATACCAATTAATGTAAACAAGGGAGACCTCAATCCTTAAAGGAAGACCTGTCTTACAAATTTATTAAAATTTTTGTGTGGAAATTCTATTTTCGATTCTAACCTCTGCATGATCACAATGATGCAAAAAACTAAATGCCAGGGTTTCGCCTTAATATCTCAATCTTATATAAACCAAGTTAAAAGTACACTTACAAATCTGAATGAACTTCAACCCCCTTAGGGTGTATTTACATTAGATTATTACCATGAATAAACCAATAAAACATAACAAATATTTAAAAAACTAAAACTTTTGTATAAGTCTGGAAACAACTACTAACTGCCTAACCCATGAAGGGCTAGGAATAATATGTATGTATGCATGAGACCAGATGATAATTAAAGTTAGCAGTATCACCCTGACTGACCCACTATGCCATAATGTGAAAACATACATACATATCATAACGCCGAGTCCCTAACCGGGTAGGCAGAGAGTATAGAGCGCCAGTTCTCACTAGACTTACATGCCTCTTTCGCTTCATCCACATTTATCAGTGAATGTGAAAATATTTACGTAAATTTTCAATACTTACAGGAAGCATATCATAATTTCCGTATAAGAAGTCATTTCGGTTTGTGCTTGTTGTGGGCCTCTTGCGACGCTCACTTCTCTTCTTTTCCAGCAGTTCCCTTTGGTATGGTGTCACCAAACCTATAAGCCTACAAATAATGGAGCATATTAAGCATAGTTTATATTTTTATATCCTCACGCCTTCCCACAAGGGTCCCCGAAGGGGTAGGCAGAGGTGTATAGATAATACCCACACACACACGTTCCGCCAGAGGCGCCATTAGGTGCCAACGTGACAGATGGCGAGTCAATCGCCGTTACTCAAGCACGACTATACATACGCCTTTGAATTTCTTCCTCTTTCCTCTCGATGTTTTCCTTCACCATAAAGCTCGTGGTGTGAATAATCACTGTACTTAAGTTCAGAAAAACTCATTGGTACAGTCGGGATTCGAACTTGCTACCTTTGCGTCGCAGGCAAACTGCTCGATCCACTCGGCCACCACGGCTCCAGTTTATATTTGCTGAAGTTATTATCTATATCTACTAATAATGTTATAAAGAGGCTATGTTTTGAAAGGAGTTAAGATTGCTATGTTAAGATTGACGTTCAAATGCCAGTGGTTTGTACCAATTACTTTTTCTACACAGAGGAAAACATCATTAGAAAAATTACATAAATCTTAGAATTGCATTTTTGTACAAAGCAAACCAATTTATGCAGGAATTCTACTTCTGTTCAGTAGAGCTGTATTCATACCTCATAAACATTTCCTGCGAGATTGGCTCTCCTGGCTCCGGCAATGGTGGGGGTGAAGGTGTTGGAGATGGCTCAACTCCTTGCGAAGAATCTGAGTCTGATCGTTGTTCCTGCCACTCATTGTTATGATGTGACTTTGGCAGTCTGTAAAATTTACATATTTTTAAAGTGATACTTTGTCGATGAAAGTATATTGTTCTTTATAAGAATTCTATTCTAATTTCAAATTCAAACATTCCTGTGTCATCATGTTACCTTAATATATCATTGTCAAGAAAAGGCTGCTATTGTGGGCAGACATAGACAAAAAATAATAAAAACTATAGTGCTGTTATTGTGGGAAGACAGAGAAAAAAATATAAAAACTATAGATCTCTTCTTGCCCAGATACTGGATGCAAATAATTTCAAAAATATATTCTACACTCACTTAAGTGCCTCCTTGACTTTATTAAGTGCATTGGTGAAGTTACTCCGACTATCATGGACAGTATTGGGCAATGAATAGTTTCTGGGATACTTGTCCTCCTCAGTCTCACTATTGTTTTCTTTTTCATTTGACAATTTCAACTCCACTTCCGAATCTGATATGTTATCTTTCACTTCATTGTGATTCTCAGTTTTGATATGTATCTCATTGAGGACTGAGGGCTTCAATAAGGACACTGTCCTCGTTCTGTTGCGATATTGCACCTGATGATCCCTCAACTGCTGAGCAACACATCGGTTGTCATTCTCAATGTTCACATGTTTGTTCCTTGATTTCAAACGCTGTTGGTATAGTTCCAATTCTCTCCGTAGTCGGTCTACAACTAATTTCTGGAATAAAATTTTTTAAAGACTTTTAACCAACTTCATAATGCATGATTTTCACAAAGAATGAAGAAGTAGAACACAAGCCGTATAGATACACTGGCATGAATATGCCAGTGTATCAATGCCACATAAACAAATTTATGTACAATTTAATATACAATAATATTTTGAGTAAATAAAGTCAATATACATTTCTATATGAATGAAGTTATAATTAAAAGTTTATAATAGTTAATACAAAACTTACTTGAGTTTGTCCTATAGTAATAATTTCATTTTCAGCTTCTTTCACTTTAGACTTCAAATGTAAGTTCTGAAAGAGGAAATAAAAATTGTAATTAACTTGATGAATTTATAGACTTATATAGTCGTAATACATAATTCCATAGCAAATTAATAAATAATACTCACATTTTCGTCATCTTGAAGACGCGCGACCCAAACCTGAAATAGAACAAAGGTCCTTAGAAATGCGTGTACTCAATTCCTCCCACAGGAAACCAATGTCGCGAAAACTAATTTCGTGTATTGTACTCACCTGATGCACTCGTATTGCATTTTTCAAGTCCGATTGAGTTTTGCGAATGTCTTCTTTTATTTCGTTAGACACTTCCATTATTTTAGACCAGTTGTGACAGTCAGTAAAGTTTTTATTTTAACAAAAAAATTCAATATTCGTACACTTCGAATAGAAATCCTACATAACAATTCAACTGGTCTTTAAGAAACAATACGTGATATGCAAAACTGAGCAAATAAAAAAAGCTAAATCCATTTATAGAATAACTTCCTCAAACTTGATTTATCCGACCGAAAGTACCTTTATAATGTGCATACTTCTACAATACTTATATTTCATACCACAAAATAAAGACCGACAATATTTTATTTCACTGCGCATGTGATCAAATTCCGATTCACGAATACTAAACTTGTGTTTTATTAAATAACAGATATAATTCATGCGTTTGCTTGAAACCTCTAACCAACAACACGTAAACGAACAAAGTAATTTTCTTTCACACAAATAAAACAAAAGTACAAGAAAGATAGAGTATCCATACAGTGTTAGTGTAGTGCAAGTACAGATGTGAGCAAAACAAATTACAAGTCTTTTATCACTACACTATCGTACAATAATAATATCGTACAAACACAAGCATAGTATCATATTAAGTTTGTGAACACATGCACATTATCATGCTAATATTGCGAGAGTATTGAGAAACAAGTTAATTTCCTTTCGCTTTCACAGTCACACACAGTGTGTGTGCGTGCGTGCTAAATCCTTAGTTTTAGCCATTTGCCGCCGCGCCGTTTTTTCAGTTTACTAAGTAGGTACTGAAATTTCAGTTCTACTATATTAATCTATGGTATGGGTCCCTTGTGGGAAGGCATGAGGATATATTATATTATAATTATATTGTGTTTTGTCTATGAAATGTGTGCACAAGGAAGGGAAGATATGAGAGATATTTATTTCAAGATATTCAAACGGTTTGGATTTTTTTCGAAGTCTCCCGCTCTATCAGTATTCAGTTTACGCAACTGATGGGGCAATGCCTAAATGGAAAATAACGAATTACGAAGTATTTATTCATTTGACAGCTTTTCATTCAAATTACTTGTGTATAAATACATTTGCCATAGATTTTTGTGTATTTGTTCTTGATACATTTACTATTATTTTACTCAAGATTTTTAAGAAAAATTTTATGAGAAATTTACATTAAAACCTTGTTATGTTATGTATATACGCTGATTACATTTTGTGTGATAAAAACTCCTATAGCTCAGAAAAATAAATAAAAAGTTCTGTGGTCAAAATAACCTTTGAAAATATCTTAGATCTGTGGGAGTCTTTGAAGCTCGTATACGATTGGAAGGAAAGGAAATTGGTTTGTAAAATTAGGAAGTGGCATGGTTGGCATTTATCTTATAATTTTTTAATTAAGCACAATATCACCCTTTGAGCTTGAGTGAGATTGACGAATGCTGGTAATACTTTCTGAGTGTCTTTCTCTTTAACTCTTGTACATTACAGACAAATTAAAGATGCTAACGTTGAACATGTTTCACTTGACTTGACGTTCTATAAATTCTCTTGTTTTATGTTATCTACTGTAAAGTATCTTTTAAACTAGCGCTTCCAAATAATTTTCTTTATTGTTCATTACAGACAAATATTACACGGAAAATGACAGTAAAATTGTGCTAACTATAGTTAGTGATCGGCGCCACGAATTAACGTGTAACCTACCCTTTAAAATGTCCGTGAAAAGGCAAGCCACTACGCAGTTAAATCACGATAACTGGGATCAAGATGACCCGGCTGAACATGAAGAGATGGGAAGTTTTAAATCTGCATCGAAGGACGTACTAGAAAAGCGTGTGATAAGAACAGCTAAGAGGCGATCGCTAGCTTCCGGTGCCGAGGTATTTTAATAACATATATAACACATAACTGATAAAGTAGCATTACTTGCCATTTTTAATACCAACGCCATTAAGAGTTAGAAGAGACAAGTATAATTTTGAATACATGTTTGAATACAGATCTTGAATGTGTATTCAAACATGACCTGAAACCTGACATTGTTACATTCTTAACAATCAATCAGTCACTATCAACTTAAACACAGGTTATCCTATCCACTTTTAACTATAACCAGATAGAAGATGAGTTACTCAACATGTAAGTTGCAACTTACATGTCTAGCTCAATAGTTGTTTAGTTTTGTGCTTAAAAGTATACAACAAAATACCGAAGTATGTTAAGTTATTAAGCTCTACACAGTTTAAGACGAATTTGTTTAAGTGGCTGAGGAATAAAAATTATCATAGTGTACAAGAATTGTTAGAAGATAGCTCTTTAAAAAAGGAACACTATATTTGCACGCTGGAATATATCCAGCAAAACATGTTTGTACTGTCTATTTGAAAATCGTAACACCTGTATATACCATGTTTTTGCAAATAAAAATATTATTATTATTAAATAAATTTCAAGTATAGGATAGGATAATGAAAACTACAGTTGAGCATAATAAAACCTACCTTTTTTGTATGCATTGAAGTAAATATAATGCACAAAGTTGTCTTATATGGCTAAACTGGTTTGAAAGTATATAATTTTTTCTTCATAATTAAACCTCAAGCATTCACATATAAGTTGAGTCCTTGTTTTTTATAATTTTGTACTGGGCAACTTGATTTGAACTATTAGAACTAGCATTTTACTCCCTCTGCCTACACCAGTCGAGGACTTATTTGAGAAATCTCTTTTTCTCATGTTCTTGTAAGCTGATTATATTAGTTATGGGTATACTAACTGTGCCCATCAACATTTAAAATTTTGTTCCATTGATAATTTTTTTCTGGAATAAAACACTAAGTCATTGAAGAATATTAAGCATATACATACATATCATCACGCCGAGTCCCTAATGGGTTAGGCAGAGAGTATAGAGTGCCAGTTCTCTCTAGATTTACATACCACTTTTGCTACATCCACATTCATCAGTCTCTTCATACATGCTTGTCGGTTTCAAGTACTCTTGACATTCCCATCCTTGAGTGTCCGATCAATTTGATCTAGCACCTTAAAGCATATTTGATCCATATTAACTAATCTTTTCTTTTCAGGCTAAAAGTGGTGTTTTCAGTGGGTTTGGAGGATTTAATAAAGCACAGCCCTCCTCATTTGACTTTTTGGCTAACTTGACAAATAGCAATAAAAACACCAATGGATCTCCCGGCAAGGGTGACACATTTGTGACATCTACATTATTCTCAAACCCAACCCCAACTAGCCCAGTTAGCAGTGGTGGTTTGTTTGGGACAAAAGAGTCTACAACACCCCCAAAACCAGTCTTTGGTATACCTAATGCAGTTTCCCCACTACATGGTACAACTGGTACAACAAATACTGTCTCATCTGGATTTACAGCATCTAAAGCTGACTCCACAGTATCTGATTCTCCATTTAAAATACAGCCAGTGGTTTCAAGCTCAGCTGATACTAGCAACAATGTCTTTACAAGGACTACAAATGCTACATCCAGTGCATCCACATCTCAAGTAACATCTACTATATTTGGAATTCCACCAACCAGTGCAAATAAACCTTTGTTTTCAACTACAACAAGTTCATCTCCATTTAAAATTCAACCACCTGCAACCACATCTATATCCTCAGAGCAGAGCAGTGTAACCACATTAAGTATGGCTAAACCAGTTACAAATAACTCTGGCAAACCTGATGTAAAAAAGATGAGATACTATGCCAAATTGAAAGGCCTAAATGAATCTGTATCAGATTGGATTAAGAACCATGTAGAGCAAACTCCAATTTGCATATTGTCCCCAATATTTAAGGACTATGGGAAACATCTCAAAGAGATTCAGGATGAGTACTACAGTTCTGATAAGGAAGATAAAGATGAAGAGGAAAGAAGTGCTATGCCACCACCAGCTGCTCCATCTAACCAAAATAAGTCTGTAAACTCTGAAACAACACCGAACAAACCTGGTTTTGGTCTAGTATCGGAGAGTAAGCCCAGTTTTTCATTTGGTATCAAACCAACTGCAACACCAGGAAATGCAGCCACCCCTAGTGCCGGATTTACTTTTGGCATGAATAATCCTGCAAAGCCAACCTCTGCAGCAACACCAGGAAATTTCTCATTTGGTATAAACACCAATACAACAAGCAGCAATGGAACTGCTCCATTTTCATTTGGCATAAACAAGCCATTTAGTTTTAGTCCTAACACTCAAACAACTACTGATAAACCAAGTAATGAAGATGAAGAGGAAGATGCACCACCCAAAGTAGAGTTTACACCTATTGTGGAAGAGAATAGTGTTTTTGACAAACGATGCAAAATATTTGTAAAGAAAGATGGCAACTTTGTTGACAAAGGTGTTGGAACACTTTACATCAAGAAAATTGAAGACAGTGGCAAACATCAGTTGTTAGTTCGTGCAAATACAAGTTTGGGCAATATACTTATGAACTTAATATTGGTTTCTGCTATACCCACACAACGCACAGGTAAGAATAATGTTATGATGGTCTGCATCCCCACTCCCGAGTCGAAACCGCCACCAACACCAGTTTTAATCAGAGTTAAATCATCAGAAGAAGCAGATGAATTATTAAACACGTTGAATAAATACAAGACATAATATTTTTTGGTATTAAGTTCTGTAAAATTGTCCAAAACTCAGAAAATCAAATGATTGTGACATTAATTCATATATTACGTATTTGTATTCATTTTGTTTACCTCGGAAGGAGTAGTGTTATAGAAATAACCTAATGTTACAGAATGTTGAATCATTTTGAAATAAGGGAAATAAACTATTGCTATTATGGATGTTTTTTTTATTAACGTGTGATAGTCATATAACATAATCTTTGTTGACATGTAAGATTAATTAATATGCATTCTATATAGACATGCTGTAGGCAATTTAGCGCCTGTCCCAGATTGTTTTTTAACCTACCTTTGACATTAGTGGCTATCAGGCAAATGTGTCGATAGCACTGCAGGCTTCTACTTAACCACTCTGCTACTGCAACTCTAGCATCGCAACATTTTCTATGTAGACAGTGTAGCAAAGCATTGATATTTTTTATTCGAAAATTAAACAAAAACTATAACAAATGTTTTATATTTAGTTACACAACTATATATTACAAAGTAGGACATATTTTCAAATGGCACTGAGCTATAGATGCCACCACAAATATTCAAACTTATTACAATATACATAGCAGTTAAAGTATTTTCTCTTCAAAATTCGTATTTATTTAATTTTGTAACTTACCAAAATATTAACAGTCACAAAAGAATAGATGATAGAATATAGCACATTGATTATTATAATTTATTAAATATTCTATATAAGATAGTCAGATATGGTTAAATAACTTAATTTGATAAACATTACAATATTGTAATCTTCAAGTATGTCCTTTGTATTATCATTCTTAATATTGCACTTCATGTTATTTATGTGCAGGCAACTTAGCTACTTGATGCCATTTGTCCCAGACCCATTTGGATTCTGTGCATGTGTATTTCTACATTGTTTTGAAACAGTCTTTGATGATTAGGGTTTAATTTCTGTTTTATTTGTTCCATTGTACCTTGTAAGATGCTCAACTCATAAGCATTTTGATCGGAATCTGACAAGCTTTTGACTTGTAGCATTAAGGCTGTAAGGCTTGTTATGAGTTGAATCAAATTAGTGTCTTGCACGGAACCATTATTATTCTTTTCAACAAGTAATGAGGCCTCATCGTGGCATTTGTCCCTCAAATGGGTAGGCAGAAGCATAGCGGCCAGACTTGGACCTGGTGCTATTTGCTGGCAGTATTGCTGCACTTCATTGATATAATCCTGTAAGTCCATGTTCATCCTCTCCAAGTCAATCACAGCTGCTGCATATTTCCTTTCAAAGTCTTCAGGCATTTTGTGACCAAATGATTTCCTCTTTTCAGCCTCACAATTATACTCCTTCAGTCGGTTTATTTTGAGTTTCTTTGCATTTAGGACTTTTTTCAGTTTAACAATAAGCTCTAAAAACTGAATGGGATAATTACCCATGGAAGACTCCGCAGCCTTTGTTATGTCTGTACAACCAATCATGGGGTCCCCTTGCGAGTTGTTTGACACCATTGAAGGTTGATATAAATTGAATATTTCTTGCATGACATACCTAGGTCTGAATTTTTGAGTTATACTAGTCAGACAGATTGTCTCTGGGGGATCATTGGACAGCACTTCATAATCAGGTACTGAGTGTGTACCCAACTTAGGTCTTTCAAATGTTATCCTGTAAGTATTGTTTGACGTGTCAACAGCATCAATGCACCCTGTAAATAAACCATCTTGGGGCTTACGCAGCCTTGCAGTAACTTTTGTGCCCACCACTAATTGCATGGGGATTTCACTAGGTAAATCTTTGACATTTATATCTGCAGTCTTTCTCTGTTGTATATATCTTATTAACTTCCTTTTTCTTTCAAGCTCTTTACGTTCTTCTGCAAAGAATGCCTGTGAACACCTTCGAGGCTTACCCATCATTCTTCTTATTTTCGACCATTGCACTTGACTTAACTTGCGATTACTCAGCTGAGGAAATGACTCTCTCAGGCATATCATAAAATCATTTTCACCATCAAACAAAGCTTTATCAATATTGCTATAAAAATATTCAAAGCAAACCCATTTGTGAGCTTTAGGCAATTTGAGTAAGTTTCTCAATCTCATACCTATCCTTTGTCCAGATTTGGGATCTGGAGACTGAATTTCAGCCACATCAGTTTTATCATCAAACCTGTCATTGTTTCTCTGTACTTTAGAAGGCGATTTTTGTTTTTTAGCACTTGATGGTTTGCTGGGTGTCTTGTTGGTAATTATTCTTTGAATTCTTTTTGGAGATTGACGCGGAGGGGACGTGTTGACAAAATCATCAACAAAGATAAATCTGTTCTTCTTCCGTATTCGAGCAGGCATCCCCCTAGCATTTAACTTCTGCACAGGTTCACTAGGCGCAGGTTTTGGCGGTAACTTTGTGCCCACTCTGTGTAGCCCCAAAGCGGCTGGACCGAAGGCCAGCTCCTCCTCTTCTTCAGGGAAATCCATTTCCATAGGCTCATCTTTGACAAATCTATATTGAGATCGAGGCGATATATTCTCTCCATCTTGCCCCCCTGGATATAAACAGATATATTTATTTTGACAAGCTTTAATATACTATTATCAACAGCAGAAAAAATATTTGTGACACTCGTGCACCATACAAAGTGTATATTGATGCCAAATTCTAAATTTCAACAAATACTGAGTGTCAATTCGCATGAAAATTTGAATTTTTTCAAATTTTGAATCTGGCGAAACATCATTCTCGAATTATAGAAGACAGAACGCAGGGTGAAAGTAAGGGATCTCGCCGGTAAGTAAAAACGATTATTTCTAATGAAACATCGTATCGAAACTATTATGAATTAGCAAATTAAATAAAGGAAAATAAACAAAACTTACTTTCCGATTTATCCGCCATATTGGTGTCGTAAATTTTGGTCAAAATTTAAAGACGAGAGCGCCAAGTTAAATTTCGTTCGGATATCTTCACAAAATAGGAATAAATAAACTCGTATTGTCTATGCCATTCTTCGCTGTATATTTCTATACTAGGTGGTCAATTTCAAAAACACTAGACGTAAATTATATTTTTCAAATAAAACTATATATATTCTAAATAATTTCTAAATAAGTAAGTTGCAACAATGCATGCCGATTATTTTTTAAAAATTTATTAATTAATTATTTTTTAATTAAAATTAAAATTTATGTTATAAATACTTACCACAAAAAGCAAATTGCAATCAAATCGATAATTGAAATACTCCGTTTTTGAAAGTTTTCGTTCTTTAAAACGCATGTGCGAAAGCGCGTTTTGCGTTGTAGTTACGAATTTGTCTATTTTTTAATAATTCTATAAGAACATATTTAGATAAAATCTACAAACGCTATCCACATCGCAGGTTTCGTCGGTTAAACATAAAAAGCATTTAATTCAATTAATATTTCTATTTATAAATATTAGATTTTTTTATATTTATAGATATTAATTCATATTTCAGAAAATTATGAATATAAGCCATTCAAATGCACTGCTATTACTCAGCGTACTGTGGAGCACAATTTTAGGAATGAATGTAATATGTGCCTTAACTGATTTAATAGCATGTCAAGACCGTGCTGTAATTAATAGTGAAAAATCGAATACAATATTAGTTGATGTATGTTTAGGTATGACAATAAAACTGTTCTGCAATTATTGGTGGGTGATTCAATAATCTAAGAATACGTATTATAACTGTATGTACATTATCTAATTGTTGTTAATACATATTTCTTAGCAATGAAGAGGATGATTACAAATCTAAGTTATGGTATTACAAGAAAAGGGGAAGCACTGATATGATGAAAGAAATAGTTACGATTGAAACTGGGCAAGATTTCAAAAGAAACAATATTGCAATTGCACCAACGCATACTTTAATTTTGGAAGACTTCAAAGTTAATGACTCTGGGATATATGTCTGCAAATATTACAAAAGTGACGATAAAATAGCATTTACATATGTATTAGATGGTACACATATATGTTGAGTTATACCTATGTATCTAATACCAATATGTATTAGGTTGGAAATTTTGACAATAATTATAATAATCGACGTTAATTAATAATACCAACTTACAGGTGTATTTAGGACCAAAATGAAACCCAAACTTGGAACAATTACTGAGTGGCAAGATTTTAAAGTTTTTGTTCTAAATCCACTAAATGAGAAGATTTCAAAAGTAAAAAAAGAACCCTATTTTGCTCTTCAAGAAAATCTAAAGTTTAAATTCGAAATCAAGTTCGTTTGGGAAAATAATATGGCTTCTAATGTATTTGTCAGGCACACGGGTAAAAGAAAGATTGGAAAATGTCGACTACGTCCTATTTCACACCTCAGAGGGCAGGTAGTTTAAATCTTTTATATTATACTAATACTATATATTATAATACTAATACCGGTACCTACAAAATACATAGCTGCTAAGTTATGAGCGTAAGAATTGGAAATAAACCAACTGCAACTGAACCTAATTCGGTTTATAAAGGGAATATGATTTGAAAAGTCCCAAATCATTTATATAATTATTAACTGAAGCCTGCTCTATGGGTAAAATTACACTTATTACAATAAAGTAATAAATGTACAAGTGCTAAAAAAACTACTCAATCTGCCGCCACGACTTACCTACCAGCTTTTGACTATGAATGTGCACAATTGCCCATTATAATCTTTCAGAATAATAATACTATAAGCAATATAACTACATATTATCTTTACGATAACTATGATGTTCCTTGCCGGTCAATAATATTAAATGAGACATTCCCAGAGATAAGTAGAATTGTTAGAAATATCCCAGAGTACGAACTGATAGATAAGTCTGAAATTTTTTTAACCTTGGGTAAGTGCTATTTTTTGCATACTCATCGTAAATTCAATAATATTATAATAATAATTATTATTATTTTAAATCTTCGATCTCAATCTGCTCATGTCATTTAGTTTTTAAATACAACCGGATATTCCGATATCCGTTTAATTCGGAATTGCCCGTAAGGATAGTAGTAACACCAGTTGTCACAAAAAAGCAGTTAAATAGCAGATTTTATGATTGATATATTCTTGCGGTGGATTAAATCTTTGAGATGGTGCTGTGCACTGCAGCCCTAAGTAGTAGATGTAGTAGTTCTGAACAATGATAATTGAATGCGCAATTTATATCCCTTACATACAAAGTCGGTATCTACCAGCTTATTATTATTTGGTTTTATATCTTGGTGTCCCCCTTTCTAGTATAACAAAAATACAATATACTGTATTTGGTTATTGTGTTATCCTAATATGTTTTAGCGAAAAATAATGTAATGAAAAAGAAAAACATTAAACGAAACACTACTAAAGTACTTGAAAACGGACACATAACGTTTGTTTGTCCAGACGTAACGGATGCCGATATAAAATGGTACAAAAATAATAAATTACTGAACACATCTTTCAGGCGAGTGTAATATGTTTATTAACTTAAACAGAGCTTTGGTGAAGTTGCAAACATGTAGGCATAGGCATAGGGTTAATTGTTAATGTAGTTAATTATCATTTACCAGATCAATTTTTTAGATTCTTAGATACGGTACACACTAATCTTGTGACTGGTCCCGATGTATGGGGATGAAATCGCAAAATATGCGATGATAGTTATAGAAATTAACTGGACATAACGATCTATATCACGAATTTAGTTTGCTAGAATTAAATCGTGATGAGCCCTTAAATGAAGAAATGAAACAGCGTTTTAAATTAACAGAAACAACATGGCCGATCAGAAAGAAGAGCCCCACAGTACTATCGATGCATACGGTTCCTTACAATTACTACATGTTACTAAGAATGAAGATGGAATATACAAATGTGTCTTGGGTGACAGAACGATTCACAAATGGTATCTAGAAGTAGTGTCAAATACTAAGCTTCTGAATGAAGGTGAATACTTGACCCTGACAACAATTTAACATCATTCAAAAATATTCTTACACATTCGGTGTAGTATGCAAGTTTGTTAGTACGTATATAATATATACAAGGTATATTTTGTTAGTTTTGCGTTGGGTTTTAATATTTATCCACGTTACAAAGATCTATATTATAATGTGTCTCCGAGTTTAGTGGACTTTTTCTAAGGAATACGCTCTGCCTATTTATGAGCTGGATTTGTTTATGGTATTCAGAATGTATTTCGACTTTAACATGAAACACGCTCTGCTATACTACTTGCTTTATTTAATGTTTTTTTTTCAGATTTTATACGGTATTCAATATATTTGGGTTTTGTTCTGTCTCTAACAATAACATGCTATTGCGCCGGAGTATGTGTGGCTTGGCATCGACGAGCTTCTTTCGCAGATCCCTTGAACTTCTATGTAAAGAAAAAATATAGTCAAAGTTATTCAGATCTTGAAGAACTTATAAAATTAAAGTGAAATAAAATAGGCCATGTTTTGCTTTTTTTATTTTATGTGGTTCAATCAAGGGCTAGATACTTTCAAGTGTTCAATACTTTCAATAGTAGTCTTTGCTCAATACGGAAGGACAACATTTAAAAAGTATTTCATGGACCAGTTTGTGACTTTTTTTGCAAGTTGTTTACTCGAATACATAAAGTATAATATATAATGTAAAGTACAATCGTAATGCATATCAGTTCAAGTAAGTTTTAATGTCACGCATGGTCAGATTTTCCAGCATTTTATTTTTTAATGGGATGACTAAAATACTAGTATCCGCGCTCTGAATATATGTTAAGAACAATAAAAATAATGAACTTTTCTTGTCTTCTGTATGTATTCAACTCAGGTATTCAATCAACTCAACTTCAAAAAGTTAAAGGTGAAGAAATAAAAAGTTTTAGCAGTGGATGGGTTTATGTTTAATAATAACTGTAACTATTGTTTTTTAGCAAAACACTGTTCCTGATAAACAATAAAATGAACTGTAATATAATTATATTATTTACTGTGGTGCTAACTGTGATCCAGGACGTAAATTGTAAGTTTCAATTACATATTATTGTCATCAGTTTTGTTCAAGGTAAAGTGAGAGTGGCTACTGCTGAGCAATTCATGATTAACATAAAGTAAACCCATAACTTTTAGTCAAATGTATTCTTCACCTCATTATATTGGTTGCTTGATTCATTACGAAATATATTTATAATTTTTTTTTGTAAAAATTAGAAAGTTCATGGTTTCTACCTAAATTACATGTACTGTCCTAACTAAAAATACGTTCATTATTTATACGTCTAACTCTTAAATATATGTAAATGTATCTGTTATTTAATAAAGATGATTAAAAGTGAAAGTAACTGTACATAAGAGCGGTCACCTGTAACAGGATATACAAGTTTTCTACATTGTTTGTATACATAAAGAATTCTTATTGATTCATATATATTTGGATGTACATACTTTACATTGTACTTGACACTCTAATTAATGGCCAGTACAGGTAATGGAGTACAGGTAGGAAAATGGAACACAATTCCAAATGAACTTTAGATATTGCTCTCCTTTATTACCACATCCACATTCCTAAAACAATTTTTCGTAATTCATTAAATACATGTATTGACAAAACCCAGAAAGATTTGTTAGTTTTAGTACTATTTACATTCGTGAAGAATGCTGAATGTAGAAAACAATGTTTTGTCAGGCATTTAATGTTGTAAGTATAATCGAAATCCATTCAGGTGTTACCATTTCATTGAGTAGCAAATATGCATACACCCATCCTCACAAAGTATAAGTAGAATAATAATAAAAGAGTATTAACTCACTGTATGAAAACAACCAGTGCATCAATAGCAAATAAAGTTATGGCCTTTGAAGTCCATCCAGACTTGATGCAAGAGAAATGAAGTACAGCCCAAATGTTGAATTATGTGGTCAGGTGTCAGCTATGTGCGAGAACCCTTAAAAGAAAATTTGGCTATATAAGTTACCTGCTCACACAGTGGCAATTAAGTAACAGTTGAAGCGGTAACCTTGGCCAACAACGGTTGAATCAAATCAACACTTATGATATTGCAGGTTTAAGCAAGAGATGTGTCAGATGCAGATCCCGTGGGGAACTAGGAACATGTGCAGATTCAGTCCCCTTTAATGCCACTGATCCAGAAGCAGAGGTGGGTGTCCATGTTGTGGCATGCCCATCGGGCTGGTGTGGCAAGCTGATTGAAGGCTCTACCGGAACATATAGAACAGATGGTGAGTGAGAATAGATTTTTTGTTGCACACTACTACCAACAGAACATGGCCAACATGGCTCTTTAAAGCCACAATTGAATGCCACTTATGAGATAGTTACCTTAAAAGAAACTGGTAGTGACGGCTAGGATTAAAAGACTGTGTCTGTGTCTATATATAAAAAAATGTTGTTTATTGTGCACAATTTATTTATATTTACTAATTGATTTGCAGACTATGGAGCAGCAACAGAAAGGATGTGTCTGCAAAGACCCCCAAGTGATTACGAGGAGAGGTGTGCATATACTATGTGGAATTATAAGAGAGTATACATGTGCTTCTGCAATGGTGACTTGTGCAACTCTGGCCTAGGTCTCACACCACATACTTTAAGTATTTTTGTGTCTTTAATATTTGTTCTTATATATTAAACCACTTAGACAATTATTCTGTAAACATATTTTTAGGCTCTGATATCACAAGTTCCTTGCAGTCTTTCTTGTTCATATTTGATTTAATTAAAACACATGAGTATACTATATAAACTTATGATTTTTTAAATATGAATGGTTCATCAATAAATCAGTTCAGTTCTATATTCTTTATAGAGAGTGTAATAGACAATTATGGGCTTTAGACCACATTGGTTATATTATAAGGGATAAATTAGTTATTGAAACCATTTTGAGGAGGTATTTTGAGACAATATTGATGTAGCCTACCTATTAGTTAGGCAACATTTACTTTGAATGAGGGTTATTATATTGAAAGCCCTACCACTTGCGACTTTAAATTGCTATTATAATAATGGTGTGCACACATGTCCACAATGTGCAATCAAAATCTTCCTGAAGAATATTGACTACATAAGCTACATGAGTTGAAGTGCTCGCCATAAATTAAATTGGTCAGATGATCATCATCATCATTATATTTATGATAAACTTGTGGATCATCTCTCAAGGTCACACATAGACTTGAAAATGCTCAAGAAATTTAAATATGTTTAAATTATATATATGCATAATAAATCAAGGCTAACTACTTTAATTTAAATCTCATAGATATTTTATAATATATTGTTAATAATTTTATCGAAGTCTTTTTATGACTTTGTAGATAAATACTCACTAGAAGCATAAAGAATTTAAGTTTTATTTTATAGCACATTATTATTATTATGTACATATGTGAAGGAAAGGAGTCTGTAAGTTTGGGGCAATTGGCGCTCTGCGTCTTTGTCTAACTCGTGAGGGATTCGGCGTGTTATTTATTTATTTACATTTCTCAATTATATATATTCAATGAAAACCTCTGAGGGAAAGCGTGATGATATTCCGTATGGAATAGGTCTTCATACCTATAGTTAATTCTGGTCACCTACATAGGATGCAGGGTATGTCAGTTACATGGCAAATAGCTGATTAGCCAAAATCCCACCATTTTTTGGAATAAGGCCCAGGAAATATAGAGAATGCTTTAATGTGATAGATATACAAGACATTCCTTAATATGTACAAGTTATACATAATATTACGTCTTCTTTATGCTCTTATTTAATATTCTGGCATTTTATAGGCATGTGTACTTAATTTGAATCTCAGTTCTTACTACATCTCTATACATAAAAAGATACAGGTACTGCCATCTCTTGTCGTTTTGAACTTGATCTCCAAGCTAAACCAAGATTAATGTGCAAATAAGGCAACATTTTCAAAGTTTACTGTCGTCGTATACTCCTTAGCTTTAAATTCTGTTAAATCTTCTACCGCTGTAGTCCATAATTATTAATGCAACTATTTACTATATTGTGATATATAAAATTTCGTCCATTTTATCATATTTATTTAAGAAAGTGTATTTGTATTTTTATTAAATATAATACAATGTTTTGGCATAATTATACATTTTTGTATATACCTATAAGAATTAAATCTAAGCAGGTGCTATGATAAGCTTAGAGGACAATAAAAAAAATATAAAATTTTTGGAGGTAATTTTATTCTCGAACTAACCAACATTCTTAATTTAAATGAGGAATGAGTATTTTTCCAATCAAATATAATTTTAAGACATAGACATCTTTGTTTTTTTTTCGTGGGGTCGGTCGTGCTAAGGTCGGTTGTAAGGCCACGTTTTACGTATGCTGCCGAGTCTGTGAGGCTTGAGTTGGTTGGCGACCCTGAGCTCCTGGTTCTCAAGAAGGGACTGTATGTGGGGAATATCGTGGAAATATAGCAGTCCGTGCTGCTTTGTCTTAATCACGGCAGCGACAGCTTCCGAACCTTCTAGAAGATATGGGTCTTGATATTCCGGCTCTGTAAATAGAAGTAACTGTTTATTTTTTATACCACTAAGGTGGCAGGCATTTGCTCCGCCCGGTAAACGGTTACCGCTTGCAACACCAAGTTTGTTTAATCTGTGGTTCGAACCCCGACTGTGCCAATGAGTTTTACTGAACTTAAGTACAGTTATTAGTCACACCATGACCTCGTGGGTGTATGGTATTACCTATTACACCTTGTGGGAAGGCGTGAGGATATATTATTATTTTAAAAAGACTTCCGAATTCCGGTTTACCAGTAGGTACGCCTAGAAAATCTAGTTCTTTTTACCTGTTGTTATGTCTCCGTCGGCGCGGCGACCGATGTGTCCGAAGCGCGGCGGCTGCAGAGGCGGCAGGAACAGACCTTCGGGCCACAGTGACTCGGGGTCGGGCGAATCCACCTTGTAAGGGGATGGGGGCAGCACGGGAATACTAATTTCTACAAAGAATATACATATTACTAAACTAATAAACTCTGTGCTCTGCGAGGAATTCGGTGATGATATGTATGTATTACTAAATAGTTACTAAGATACGTATATAGAGCCTCTATAGATACCTCTATATAATATATTATATAGAGGTAATTTGGTTGAACTCTTAAAACTCGGGAATTACTAATCCGGTTCGAAACAATATTTTACACTAGATAATTTCTCCTTTGTGAAGGAAGTTTAAAATCAAATTTGTGCAAATAATATTTCTGAATATAGACTTGCCAGGAGAGAAAATCTATTTACAAACCTCTTTTTTAGTGATTATTGTTTTACAGTTAGTTTTATTAATAGTACCACAGTATAAATATAAGCTTAAGATGATTTAGCTTATATGTATACTGAGGTCCATAAGTATAGCTAGAAAGTCATATGACCTACAGTACAGCTACCTTCCTCTAACGTGTGAGGTACTTTGTGCAATATTTCCCACTTGGCAAGATTTAAGGTTTAATTAGCTATCTGCTAGATTGCTTATTTGATCATTACACGCGTCCATTAACAAGTGACCACGTAATTATGACATATATATACCATCTACTGCGAATGACCCGTGGTGGCCTAGTGGTTGGCCTAGTCGCCTGCAAAACAAAGATGCAAGTTCGACAGCGGTCTGTAGCTGTATCAATGAGTTTTCTCTGAACTTAAGTTGAATTATCACACTACGAACGAAGGAAAACACTGTGAAGAACTTGCATACGCTTAAGGACAAACCTAAAGGGTCTGTAGGTACCTATCGTCATGCTTGAGAAACGACAACCTCGATATCTGTCACGTGACACCTAAAAATATCTCCGGCTATAAGAGGTTGTTTTTGCACTACCCCTTCCCTACCCATTAGGGGAAAGCTCATATACACATTACACACAAAAAAATTAAAAAGTTCAAGCGTAAAAGATTAATCTGTACCCTTGAAATTGTTATAATGCCAAGGCGTTAGGCTGTGCGAGTCACCCCGGGAGAATTCCTCGTTGTTGAACGGTACTGAAGGCTTCACTCGTGGGTACCCGCTTCGGGTTGGCGATACTGGCTGGTCTGAAACATGAGAAATGTATCTAAGACATCTAAGAGAGGTAGAGTATAACGGTTTTCCCGTTCGAATTTGGAGCTGCCCGACTGGGGCAGGACCTCCACCTTATAGAAGTCCGTACTCCGTATTTGGCTACGCGGTGAATAAGATTTTCAGTAATGAGCTGCTTGGGGAGGGGGAGGATTGTTATATTGTGTTGGCAGCAGAGGGATTAGTCCCATTATGCTGCCAACACAGTATAACTGTCCAAACACGTGTCCAAGAGTGGCAACGCGCAAGTGATACTTCGGTATTGTAAGCGTAAATAGGCTGCGGTTACCGTTTTTCATCTGGTGGGCCGTATGCTTGTTTGCCACTCTAGTTGTATAAAAATGCAACAGATTGTGCACGTCTAAGGCAAATGGAGTTGCATCAGAGACAAGAGTCTAACTCTTACGTCTATGATGAAACGCAGTCATCAGTATTGAGTTATAGGACATGATGTACTGTAGGTGCAGGCGGTTCCGTGGTTACGTTCGTCTGTAATAGTGACAGTTTTATCAAGAACCACTTGACCCAACTGTATGGTGATTGTATAATATCGCGTAACTAACACAATATAAAATGTAATGTTATAACATAAGCACTATAACTTCTAGTGCTATTATAATTTATAATTGTGTTGTGTTGTGAACAATTAGAGGAGGGATGGTACTAAAAATATTAATAGCGAATGTGTAATAGTTACACATGCGTGTGTATGTATTAAGATGCTCGCGTTACACATAGGTACCTTAAGTCTTTCAATTTCTTCTCAGTCGTATACTGGATATATGAACCGTGAAAATAGAGAAATAAATTACTACAGTATTGTATTCAATTAAAATTATATTCCCTTAAAATACGGCTTCGGCTATTTACATAAATTACTTCCTAACTTCCTTACTAATATTATAAATGTGAATGTAAGTTTGTTTGTTACGCTTTCACGTAAAAACTACTTAACCGATCATCATAAAACTTTGTACGCATATTCTTGGAGGTATTAGAAGTAACATAGGTTACTTTTTATTGAAAGAAAATCATTTTTACGAAAGATAAAAAGCCGTCCACGCCTACGAAATCGCGGGCACAGCTAGTATACTTATATATATAGGTAGGTACTTGTGATAAATCTTGCACTTGTTTAGTCTTATTCACAAACATGGTTGTACTCACTTTGTAAGCTCTTGTATGAAGGCTGTGGCCGATGGTAGTCCACTCGCCTGCTCGGTATGGGGTCACCGACCCCATGGGAAAAGCTGCGCGCAGGTGTGTTCACACTGACGTGCGACGCGAACCGTGTTCCTGCTGGAACTTGTGTTGACAACTGTACCAAGCACAGCAGACAGCTGACAATGTGCTTAAGCGACCTCTTCGTATATATCTGCAAAGAACAATAGGTAAATGTGAGAAAAAATTGCATAAAGAGAATAGATTTGAGACCGCTGAATATGAAGAGTGTAATCTGCAATCGGAATGAAAATGAGGTCGAAAAATGTACACTAAAGTCGACTATTCAAATAAACTTTTCAATAAAATTTTATAGTTTTGTTTGTTTTATCTGTTTGCGGAGGAAAATCCATAATTATTGGTGACATACATACAAATAGATTTGTAGCTCGGGATCCTTTGTATGAGGTTGGTCGGGCTATTGCAATCATAATTTAACAATGTTTAAGAATAAGGTTCATTAAATAGATCTGTCTGTGTAAATAGTACGCGGTAGGTACTATTAATTATTTTGTAGTTTATGGTTTTGCGTGATGTGGCAAGACTAGCCTTAGAAAATATGCTTGGGACTTTTCGGTATTAATGAACTACACGTAGGTATATTTGGCTTTTCTAGACTAGTGTTCTGACCGCATCTATCTTGCTTGATATTGTCTATTGTAGATGTTAAGGGTATAAGGTACAAACTTTCTGTCCTATAACAAAAAGCTACACTTGGCTATGACTCTCAACGAATGAAGAACGAATTTAAACCTTGGCCTTGAGCAGGTCAAAGTTGTTTGATTGTTGGTTGTAAATTGATTATACCTTTTCCAGTGTGTTAAGACAAAAGTGCGTAGGCTTAGGAGTTTCACACCTGTACTACAATTTTAGCTTCTAATTTCGAATTTGCGTGTGGATTCGACCCACTTCATTCAGGGTCGAAAGTACAACGATCGAATGACAAAAGGAATGACGTCATTATGGCATAATTCAGTCTTACCGTATGTATTTTTTTTAATATTACGAGAACAAACAAATTCTATTATTTATACACATATACTTTTTTCAAGTATCAATCGGCTAGTATTCGGTTTCGATTCATAATTGGACCAGATAGGTGGCGCTGCGATCGTGTTTCAGAAAGTTTCAGCTAGATTCTTATCAAAATCTAAAGCACTCAAACATTTGTTAAGTTAAGGGATGCCACTGCTACAGGTATCAATGACAAAGACAGTACTTGTAGATACCATTCAGTGTGAATTGTTATCAATTTGGGATCGAGGTTGATATGCCCAGGTTGAGTAGGTACCTCATATTATGTCTGCACTCAAATAAAGAATAGCAAACTATTAATATGTAAATTAGTTCTGCATGATCTCTGCGTGTCAATTCCATAAACTTAGTGTCCACACTGAATCATTGACGAAACGAAATCCATAAGATCTGCACACTTGGCATTGATTGGAATGGCTTGCATTTGAGGTCCAAAATACCTGTCAAATCTATACTTTTTGTTTAATAGTAAACAAGCCTAATGCCCACCTGATGGGAAACGGTTACCATAGCCTATTAACGCTCACGATACCGAAGTAGGTATCACTTGCGCGTTGCTATGTGTTTGGAGAGTTATACTGTATTGGCAGCACAATGGGAATAATCCCTCTGCGGCCAACACAATATAACAATCTTCCCCCCACCCAAGAAGCTCATTTCTGGTAATTAGAGTACTTTATTTATATATTAATCACACCACGAACTTTACGGTGAAGGAAAACATCGAGAGCAAACTTACATAGGTCTGAGAAGAAATTCAAAGACGTATGTCTTGCTTGAGTAACGGCGATGGACTCGCCATCTGTCACGTTGGCACCTAAAATATATCTCAGACGGAAAGTGAATGTGTGGGTACTACCTACACACTTCTGACTACCCGTTCGGAGACCCTTGTGGGAAGGCACGAGGATATATTATGTATTACTATTGTACGTTTGTTCTCTACACGTCATACTTCATGCTGTACTGTTTGGTTCCTCGTTCACCCAAGAACTACTGAACGAAATTAGACAAAATTTGCCAAAGAGATGGATAAAGACACATGATATATTTTATTCCACAAAATGTACCAATAAATCAAATTTAACGCGTGTGCAAGAGCAGGGCCCAAGCACGAACATCGTCAATGTTGATATACAGCCTTATAGCTAATGAAATCGGATGGAAGGCGTACAAAATATAAATATTATCTTAAGTTAAATATTTGAAACGTAACTACAGTGAACATATTAAAAACAGAGACAGAACTTTTCTCCGAAAGCGTAGGTAGAGTTGTGGCAGTTCTTCTGAATATCTTGTCAAAACTATATAAGGTTTTTCACGATCTATTCCTAACCCGTTGCTGCTTTTTAATAATATATCTACCGCTACATTAATAATAAATACACTACGAATACTCTGCTCAGCTGCATCGAAGTAGCAACAATGGATGCACTCATGGTACGTAAAATGGGTAACTAACGCAGATGTGCTGGCGTGCTCTCAGCGCGGGAGCGATTGCAAAACAATAACAGTCATCTCAATTGGACCTGCCAAGTGATGTCGACACAGTGCATAGACGAGTGCAGGTGACGTCACTTTGATGTGATATTGTCATCATCATTGAAGAGTGCAAAAAGGATAGATGTATACACCTGTCTATAAACCTGTCTCCTTCTCACTCTTTAATCAGATCAGCAATGCGTCATGGTAAGGTAAGTGCCTGCATCTTGCGACATATAAATAAGTTCTTCAAGCAAACAAAGTGTAGACGCGTACCTATATACCTATAGTAAGTTAATAAACGCGTAATTAAATTGCAGAAATTTTGTTCGGTCGTGGGTTGTGTGTGTACCTATATACCTCTGCGTACCCCTTCGGGGACCCTTGTGGGAAGGCGTCAGGATAGTTCGGTTAAAATATGAATTCGTGATTATTTTAACTATACACAGATTTGTTTTTTGTGTGTAGAAGTATCAAAATAAATAATTGCATTGCGGGTTAGGCAGGGAGAGTAGAGTGCCAGATTTCTCTAGACTTTCAAACCTCTGTTCCGTCAACCACATTCCTCAATCTCTTCACATAGGTCTTCATATACTCGACATATGCCTTAGTAGGTAGGCCCATACAAGGGTTTGATTTTTTTTTAAAGCTTATTAATTGTTATCAAATTTTTAGAATGCGAGGCGCATTGTTTTTGCAATTGTTAATTTGTATTTATAGAGAATGAATATGGATTATCGATAAGAACCAACCGCAGAACATATTTAAGTACCTACCTATGCGCACTTAAAAATATTTTATACTTGAATAAAGAGAGCAGTAGGTAATTGGAGTGATACAACACAATACCTACTTCTCTAGTTTGCGTTTCTGAATTCCGTACAAATTTGTGATTTAAGATAAAGGTTTTAAAGTCCCAATGAGATAATATGTTATTTTTTAAATAAACTTTTTTTGTACCTATCCCAATGAGGTTTAATAATTGACCTAACCTACTATCAATAATATGTCTGCATAATCCTCTAGGTACATTTAACTCAACAATCAAGTATGAATCTAACCACCACATACTTGACAGTTTTAAATAGGTACTGTTTTATTGTAAGCGCACGCAATCGTGTCCTTCAAACTCAAAACCAGATTTCCTTGCGTGACGCGTTAGAGAAATCTTTATGGCTAGTTAGATTATTTTGTGCTTATCTGTGAATTGAAGAATAACGCAAATTTCCACAGTCAATATCTCACGTAGACATTGACTCGATATAATAATAAAATTGTGAGTATCTTGACTACAATCTTTAAATAACATGCATTATTTGTATTTTATATAACCTAACTTTTTACAAAACTATTAATGATGACTTATTTCAATATCTTTGGCCAATAAGGAAATTTTTGTTGTTGTTAGGAATATTTAGATACCTAATGTTAGCTGTTTTCTTTAATTAAATGGGTATTGAAATTTGAGCCACGTTTTCGCTATGGAATGGAGTGCGTATTACGCTGTATTTATATTAAGTTGGTTACAAGATTGATTGACTGATTGGCATGTGTTTTATATAGATATTTTAAATTGCCGACTTGAAATTGTTTATTTCATTGTTACATAATATTAATTAATGTAACTTCGAACACAATGAAGAGATGGGTCTATTTTATATGATTAAGTAATTTAATAGGCACAAGTTTATTCGTAACTCAGACCAATTTTTATTGGTCTGAGATTCGTAAATTGTCAAACACTTTAAATTTGACCTACCTTTGGACCGTCACGCGAGATAATAAGATAAGATCCGGAAATTTCATTTATGTTTCAGTGATAACAATTGAATCATAAATAGTGAGCACATATAAAGCAAGAAACGTTCGCAACAAACGTATTGTCGATTAACATCCAGATAATTTGAATATAAAAATGTCAAAAAAGTCTAGTGAAAGTGAAACCGATATGGATTTCGAAGAGACGCTGTATGGTTCAATTGGACAGTTTGGGAGATATCAGCTGATCAATGTACTGCTCGCGGCTGCTGCGGCGATGGTTGGCGGGTTTGGGGCCGGTGACTATGTGTTCACTGCCGCCAGACTTCCACACCGGTGCGCGATATCTGAATGCGACGGGACACAACCACAGTACAGCCCAGACTGGATACTTAACGCCGTACCGAGCACAGCAACGGGATTCGACGAATGCACTCGATTTGCAAATTCAACTAACATCACAGACTCGATTACCGAAGTCTGTCCCACTTCATGGTTCGATAGAAACACAACGATACCTTGTGAGAGTTACGTTTACGAGAGAACCAATAGCATCGTATATGACTTTAACTTAGCGTGTGATGAATGGCTTCGAGCATTGGCTGGCACCTTTAACTCTGCAGGGGCTTTGGTAGCTCTGCCGTTAGCTGGCTTCATATCAGACCAATTGGGTCGAAGAGTGTCTATAGTGTTTTTCGCATTTAACTATGCTTTGACGGGTGTCATCCGTGCGTTCTCTGTTAACTTTCCCATGTACGTTGCATTCCAATTTGTGCAAATTGCTATTGGCGGTGGAATATTCAGCGCCTGTTACATATTGTCTACCGAATTAGTAGGCCCAAAGTATCGAGTGCCAACGGGAGTATCGATATCTACTGCTTTTGCACTTGGCCAAATTATTTTGGCTGCGTACGCGTACTTAGTACCAGAGTGGCGTAAACTAACATTGGTGTTGTATGCACCTCTGTTTTTGTTTATATCCTACTTTTGGATTATTAGCGAGAGTCATCGCTGGTTGATAACGAAGAACAAAAAAGACGAAGCTAAAGCAACACTCGAAAGAGCAGCAAAATTGAACAGAAAACAAGTGTCAGCTCACAGTATGGACTATTTACTCACAAGGATTCCACAAAGAATGGACGCTGATAAGGAAAAATACAAGGAAAATCTATTCTTACGAGTTATAAAGTCTCCAGTGTTGTTAAGGAGATGTTGTACGACGCCGATAATGTGGATCGCTACTACGTTCATATATTACGGCTTATCTATCAATTCTGTTAGTTTGTCGGGCAACATGTATATTAACTATATAGCCGTGGTTGCTATAGAGATACCTGGTTTCTGGACAGCCTTTTTGTTGCTTAGCAGAATTGGTCGCAAGACCGTCTTGTTCGGAGGGTATTTGGTGTGTGCCGCGTGCTGTATAGCATTCGTGTTCACACCTGAAAACGTGAGCGGTGTGTCCATGTTATTCTACTTGGTGGGAAAGTATTGCATCGGCTTGGTCATGACTACTTTGTACCTCTACACTGTAGAGCTGTATCCAACTAGATATAGGCACTCGTTTTTGGGTTTTTCGTCAATGTTGGGTCGTATCGGCAGTATCCTAGCGCCGTTAACTCCTCCGCTCATGGAATATTGGGCAGGAATACCGTCGATGCTCTTTGCTGGGATGGCTGTAATAGCAGCTTTTTTGGTGCTCACACAGCCGGAGACAAGAGGGTTGACTGCCCCAGATACACTAGAAGACGCCGAGCAGCTTGGTAAACGATAATCGGACAATTCATTGTGTTTTTGACGGCCGTGGTTAGAGCTACTGACTGCGAAACTTGAGGAAGTGGGTTCAAATCCCTCTGAGGGCAGATATTTGTGTGATGAACACGTGTATTTGTACCTTAGTCTTGGATGTCCTATGTATTTATGTGTATATCTATCTATATAAGTAAATAAATCGTTGTCTTTTACCATAACACAAGCTGTGCTTAATTTGGGACTAGGTCAATTTGTGTGTATTTAAGTAAGAATGAACTTAATATATTGTACTTGTATAAGTTTACATTGTGTTTATTATATATCTTTATGTCTTCTAAATAAGTGGTAGATTTCCGATTCAATGTTTGAATGAAGATGTACGTAACGGTATTTGAAATTGTGAAGATGTGAGGGGCTAATTAATGATTGACTAATTTTAAAGCATTAGATAAATTCTTATTTAAACATGCGTACATTACGTACGTACGTACGTACGTACGTACAGTATATTAGACGACAGATTTGTTGTTGTAGGAATATAATCTACAAGATGATTTATACAGATAATAAGTATAGTGCATAATTATTAATATTATCTCGTAGGAAGGAGAGTCGTTTAGAAGATGTTGTACGCGTATATCTGAAAATGAATGTCGGGAACTTAATGTGTCTTACAAATTATTCTGAAATACATTTTACTATTACCTATTTATTTTTCGTAAGTTTAAATTTGTAATTCTCATTTGTATTAGTGGCCTTTGGACTGGCCTTAAAATGTTTCAATTTCCTGAATCATTTTTACACAAATCGATTAAAAAACATTTGTTGTTTGCTGATGACATAATCATTTAAATAATAAGTATTTATTATAGAAATAATTAATTCCGGTTGAATACCTTATATTATTATCTGATCTGATCTATATGACAATTGATTAATTTCAACTGGTGTGTTATCAGTTATCAATAAGTTAGAATAAAAAATAATACCCTCGGTGGCCCATTGGTTTAAGTAGTCATCGACAATGTAAGAAATACAAGTTGGACGCTCGGCGGTCTCAACCCTGATTTATCACACGAAACCTGCATATCCTGGAGACGTAATCCAAATATGTATGTAATGTCGTGGTTTAAAGACGGCGATTGTCCGCTATATTTCGTTAGCCTCTTAATATATTTCCATATTCCAGTGGAAAGAGGATGAAACATTTGTGTGTCTGTGTAGAAGTTTATCGGTGAGTATTACAAATTACCTATAAATGTAGGAGAGTCACTAATTGAAATTAAAAGAATAATAATTTTCTAGTATCGTAAAGAGGCATTTTCTAGTATCGTTGCTAGCGCAATCTAGCGACTGAAAAGCGAAATGAATAAAAATACGAACCGGGCGGTGACAGTAACACCCCTTGTTAGTTCCGACCGAGAAATGAGAACCATTTGGGTTACGAAAGAAAATCTAACCGGTATTTGGTGGAAGGGTACGTATATATAGAAGGTATTCTAGTAGATGTGTAAATACTATGATACTTTAACCCAACTCTGAAAAAATACATCTAACAAATGTATCTATAAATCAAAGTTGTAGTACGTAAAAATGGGTTAAAAGGGTTGATTTTCGGTTACTGCAATACAAAAACATAGATTTGTCTTTTGTTATAATCTCAATACAGTTTAAATTGAATTGAATGTGGGCGAATGAACTCAGTACGATGCTTTTAAATTAAAAAAGATGAATCCGACCGTGACAGGACTCGAACCTGCAGTCTTCGGATCCGAAGTCCGACGCCTTATCCATTAGGCCACACGGTCTTGTTATGAAAGCCTTCAAAACAGGCTACAAAAAGCTTTCAGCCTAAATACATTTTTAACGAATTTTGGATTTAATCACTTTCTCTGCATTTTATCCCTCTTGTATTGGTTTGCTACAACGGTGATAAGCCAACCTATGACCTGTATTAATGATATTAAGCGGTTATCAAAGCCTATATAGACAAATTCTGTTTTTTTAAACAATTAGTTAATTGAATATGCTGTGACGAAAAATTATTCGCAAACTAAGCAAGCCTTAGTAAAGTTGTGAATAATTGCGATCGGAACAAAATTGTCCATCCGCAACGGGAATCGCATCCATGACTTTGTAGCCAGGAGCCTTACTGCTAGTCCACTTGAGCCAGCATGTAATGTGCTTGACATAACCTTCTATTAAAGGGCACACTTGGACTACACAACTATGATAAATTTATGTTTTTTTACGTGCCTCTATTAGCATGAGCTCTAGTAACTTATGGCGAAATTTAGGACTCCAGCCAAGCACTAATCAAATACAGCTAATGACCGCACAGGATCCCTTGTGGGGAACGGACCTCAGCTTCAAGTGGTTCTGATTGAGGAGCTAGGGAGTTCGTTTGGACAGGTAAATTTAATTTAAATAGAGACGGGAACCGCGCTCGGCTCTGACAGTGCTTGCAACAGTCGGGAGTATGGGGTATAATTTTGTCCGTCAAATTCTAACAATGGACAATTTATGACGTTGTTTTGCTCAAAAGTGTACATGTAACTTGTACGATCACTTCCTAAGTTGTACGGATCAATTACGATACGATACGATTACGATAGTCACTCGCCTACTGCTTACTTTTACTTTCTATTTGTCATCTTCGAACAATGTGCATGCGTAAGGTTTGCCTATACTTCCTGTAAACTGGCCAATACTAAATGATTTGAAAAGAGTAACCATTGTAGTTCCTTGCCGGTTCTTCTCCATGGAAAGGACCACGCCGACGTTGATACTATATGATACGGAAGTGAAAGTTGGGTATGGCAGAAGAAGCATGAAAGCCGAATAAATGCAGTTGAGATGAGAGTAGAAGAAGAAGTATGATAGGAGTTAAACTGAGTGACAGGATAAGAAATAGTGAGATAAGGAAACGTTGTGGTCTGAAAGAAGATGTAGTGACAAAAATTGAGAAAGGTATGCTGAGATGGTTTGGCCATGTCGAGAGAATGAATGAAGAACGATTGTCGAAAAAAGTGTATAAGGCGAGTGTGAATAAAAGTGTTGGAAGGGGTAGACCTAGGCGGACATTTCTAGACCAAATTAGGGACGTCTTGAAAAAAGGTCAGGTCAAGAGTACCCTAAACCGAAGAGCATGTATGAAGAGAATAATGAAAGTGGACGAAGCGAAAGAAGTATGTAAGGA
>JACCPG010005948.1:0-27717 GCA_016069955.1 Drepana arcuata | reverse complement strand
GGTTTTCAATTTGTCTATGAAACATTATTTCGGACTCATAGTTCGATTTTAATAACTGTTGATTGATCTCCTTTGTAAACACGACTAATTTACATTGTAACTTCAACCAAGTGCGTTGAACATAAAAAAATACAGGTAAACGAAGAAACAATTTAATATTTGGCTATTTAGAAGTATATTAAATACATTGGAATTACTAATACAATGAATAAAATAAAGTGATATAAGCATGCATAAAAATCTTTAGTAGCTTGTTATTGAACAGGGTAATGAAAGTGGGTAAAGCAAAGGTCTCCAAGCGTAGAGAGAACTGACACTCTACTTTCTCTGGCTATTCCGTATGCGACTCGGCACAATACTGTAACGTTGATTTATCTATAATATGCATATTATAATTCTTTCTAATATTACGAATCAGAGAGTTATAATATAATATAATATATCCTCACGCCTTCCCACAAGGGTCCCCGAAGGGGTAGGCAGAGGTGGATAGGTAATAGAAACGAATCAGAGAGTTACCTCAATGGACAATGATTAAAACGCATGAATTTAACTAAAATAATAACAATATAGTAATACTCTTTATTGTACATAATATTATCATTACTTTGTAAAATTGTAACAAAATATTCATGCAAGCGTTTAATTCGTAGAGTCAACAGCGAGTCATATTACGACAAACGGCGAATTTTATTCCGTAAATGTTGGAATAAAACGTCCACAACTCGGGTAATTGTTTCTACGGGCTCCTGGCAGCCAAGATACGAATAGAACGCAAAGTCGGCAACTCTGGGATTGGACGAAATATAATATCTATGGGAAATCATAGCCTAGAGATATAGTCTCGTAGAAAGTCATCTTTCATTGTCATTTTGTTACTTTTAATTTCATATGTGACACGTTTACTGTCGATTTTTATACTGTCATATAATATATAGATTATATCAATGAAATATTTTTTTTTTCTAATATATACAATTTTATCCTCACGCCTTCCCACAAGGGTCCCGAAGGGTTAGGCAGTATGCCTATAAAAATTTAATAATTAATTTAACTGTCAAGTATTTCAATTTTTTTTAGCTATTCAATTACATTGTTTTAATTGGAAATAAAGGTAAAGATAAAAATAAGTACAGCCTCTTTATTAAAACTATGATGACAAGAAATTATTAATTTGCTTCATAGAAAAAAAATGTTATATCTAATTCCTAGGTATGTATGGTGTATATATTCAGCCCGCTTATTGAAGAACATCGTATAGGCTACGTAATTCCATCATACTACTACACAAGATAGCGGAGCAGTGATCATAAATGTATCATACATCAAAGTATTACAAGCATACTATTTTCACCACCGTCAAAGTAAGAAATAAGGGAACTAGCTACATATACTACATAGAAGTATTTAGCTACTACCCTACTGCATTACATATTCATACTGAGAGCCACTCAATTATGAGCGTCTATTCTACTACCTCACAAACGCAGGCATCTATGTAGTTTACGATCTAATTGCGATTGCGGCAATTACATTCCACTTCTATGCAGCTTGATACAGTGCTTTATCTCGTGTGAATTCTCGGTGATAAATACTAGATAAGTGTTTACTGCACTCGATATTGGATTATAGTCTTTAATGTGTTGTTATAGCGTGTATATTTGGCTGTTATTTTATGAGGAGTTTACAAACTTGATTTGAAATATTCTACGTTTTGTATAGTGTTATTTTTGTTAGTCATCGATATTATTATGCATATAACTGGAGTGGGACGAATGTATGGGTAAAGATGAGTTCTTGCATTGAATAAGATGTCCAGAACTCCAATAGAACACTAACAAAAGCACGACCCATTCGTCTGCCGTTTAAAGGGAATGGGCTCTCTCTACCTACTCCGGAAAGGACTCGACATATGTACGTGTTTCAAAATTAGATAGAAATATGGATATCTAAAGTTCTTAGCTCTCGTAGCTGTGCCCGAGACTTCGTCCGCGTGGAATTTAACAGAAAATAAAATTGATCAGTTTCTAAAATAAAAGTAGCCTAAGTTACTCCTTTTTACACCAGCTATCTGCCAGTGAAAGTCCCGTCAAAATCGGTCCATCCGTTTCAGAGATTAGCCGGAACAAATAGACAGACGGACAGACAGAAAAAAAATTATGCAGTTAGTAAAAAGCAAGTAGTTAGTAGATGTATAGATTATAAGCAAAGAAATCAAGTATTATATTTCTTTAATGGTGACTTTACCTTCCCCCTATGGGTCCATTTAATAGAATTGGGTGGTTCTGGTGTGTGTCGCACGATACACGTCAGGTTGATGGTAGAGCCTGCGTATATGAATAAGTCTGGGCCTCCCATGATTTCTGTCTCCGGTTCTGTGAACAAATAAACCTATTAATATTTAAGACTCGTAGCTGCCGTCGTGGCTGAGCAGTTCGAGTAGTCACCTGCAACGCAAAGATTTTCATGTTCGAATCCCGTTTTTTTACATTTAATTTTCCTTGAATTAACACGTTCCTTATGAGCAGTAATTAATGACGCCACGAGCTTTCCGCTGAACATATTTGCATATGGCGATGGACTAGAATATTTAATGCGCATATTCGAGGTAAAGACGTTGACACCTAAATATCTGGCTATAAGAAGGTGTTGTTATACCTCTGCCTTTTACTTTGGGTCCTTTCTTTAATCCCTGACCAGTAGGCACTTCATTCACATCTCATTAAAATGACAATTATCTCCATTATAAGTTGTAAAAAAAAAAAATTTCTTTCGCCAATTAAAAGTTTTAAAACAATCTGAAGTTTCTATCTCGAATTATTTTCCTCAAAAGATTTCGTATTCGCCTTTACTTACCGTAGTCGGTAAAACCACGATTGACGTCAATGCCAATGTCACCCTCTTTGGGAAAAAGCCTTTGTACTTTTATAAGGTCCACGATGGACTCTGTCCCTTTATTCAATGGAGATTGAGCAAACGTTCTTTTAAGATTAAATATTTGACAATGGGGAACTACGGAAGTACCCTCGGTATTCACCTCTTTTCCATACAATTTATTGAACGCAGATATTTGTTGAAAATATTTGCGTTATTATATTATATAAAATAAATGTGAAAGTTTGTGAGAATGTTTGTCCCACTTTACGAAATCTTTATTATAGAACCATGGTGGCCGACTAGTTCGAGTAGTTGCCTGCAACACAAAGGTCTCAAGTTCGAATGCCGACTGTACCAATGAGAATTTCTGATCTTAAGTACAGTGATTAGTCACACCACGAGCTTTACGGTGAAGGAAAACATCGAGAGGAAACACATTTGTCTCGACTCTATTTTAATTTCACATATAAATTATTACTCATCCTTAAACAATGAATACAATATATTAGTATATAGGGGTTTAATACTATATAAAAAATACAAAATCCTACCCCATCGGGGACCCTTGTGGGGAGGCGTGATTATACTATTATTATTATTACATAAAAAACAATCTCTCCCCCTTATTCCTATTTGCGCCAGTACTCACCTACTATATTCAGTATGACAGCGTGCCCGATGGGCGGCGTAGTGGAGATTTGGCACTCATACTGGCCGGAGTCGCGGCGCTGTGGGCTGCGTATGCGCAGCGCCCACTCTTCGGAGCGCGGCTTGTGCTGCGCCTCGAATCGTTGATCCGACGTATACGTGTAGCGCCCCACTGTCAGTAGGTGGATGTCGCGGTGACGAACCCATGAGACCTGTATTCCCGATCGAAATATCATTAATACTCGTCAATATTTATCCGTCTTTTGCAGAGTTCGAAAATTAAGCTAAAAATACTAATACATTTTGATTTCACATTACCAGTGCAAGGTACTTTAAGTTTACTATAAGATACCGATGGCCGAGTGGTTCAACTAACTTCTGAATTATATATAAACCCAGTTGGCCGCTATGAATGATATGTATGACTATGATTCTACACATATCGGGGCTTACAGTCAAATAATACATCGTGCCTTACCTCAATACGTGTGAAATAATCCAAAGATACGTACCTAGCTCTTAGAATTCTATATTGTAGTGAAAAAATAACAATGAACATAATTAACGACCAGACTACATAATTCATATATATATATATATATATATACTAGAGAATACATATATGTATAATATATATGAAAGCTAACGGCTCGAATAAGAAAACAGTTTTACTTTGCGAAATACAATCAACTTAAAGAATACACTTGTATTTCTTTAGCTGAGTGAACAAATTATCCAATTAGCGCTTTGGCCAACACTAACAACAATGTAAATAATTGGCTAGAATCCATTTCTGTGTCGCAAAAACACTAGACCAACGAGATAAATCGATATAATGGGAAACAGGACATACATTTTCTCCGTTTCCACGTCGTTTCCATTTCATCTTGTATTAATGTTCTATTTTCAAAGAGATGTTTATTTTTTGTTTATAATATTATTTTAATTCAAGCTTGTATGAAGATAATGATGAATATGGGGAAGGCGAAAGTGGTATGTTAGTCTGGAAGGAACTGGCACTCTATTCTCTCTGCTGGCCGAGGTGCGTTCAAAGAATAGAGCGCCAGTTCTCTCTAGACAGATAAATAAGTATATACTTACCAATATAAAGAACTACTCGTCTATGGTATGTCAGTGGCTTAAATGACAATAGTTCTAAAAGTACTTACTGTTCTATTCTGTAAGTTCTTAACTTTACAAAGCAACGTGACTGGGTGGCCAACTAATCCGGTCACATTGTCTGGAGTGGTAGGGTCGAAGAAAGGATCGCCAGGAGCGTGAGGCCAATCTTCAAGAAACTCGGCGCGAAACCTCTTGGAGGACTCCGATACTGTGCTTTGGTCCCGCGGGCGGTTGTTGCCGCTGTCTTGACGGCAAACTTGTGAGAGAGATTGCCCCGTTAAGCTTTTATTGTGTCATTTAACAAATAGTATTCGAAATTAAACTGAACGAAAGAATGTTAACTACGTTTTCTCTCAAAAGAAAATTTTTGAATTTTATTTCTATTAATGAACATTTTTATCATTGAATTCTGTCAAATTCTTATATTAAACGGAAACTGGGTCAACTTATACGATACGGATTTATCTTACGACCTAATACTGTGTGAAAATCATGTACAAGGCGTGGTTACACCTTTGTACGTGAAGGTATTGCTAAACAATATGAACAAAGCAAAATAAGGGATATTTAAAGATAGCGATCGGTATAAGAAGTGACAAACACCTGCAAAACTTTTCATTTTCAAAGCCCCGGTGGTTCGCACCAATGAGTTTATAAGAACTTAAAAATGAAACTGAATCAACTATTAAAAGTTTGGCGTGTAACGTTTCCACACGAATTCATTGTTCAGCTAAGAAAACAAAACACGTTCAATCAGCTAAGAACTCAAACGAAATTAACTTGAGCTCACAAAATAAAGTTACTTTTGTTCTTTACACAAACGTAATCGTAAATCACGAGTAATTGTGAATATCCAGGCGAGTGTTACAGTGAACAAACGATAACTTCATTAATTTACAGAGTTCCCGAGTTGCATCGCACGGGTTGGGAGTTTGTTTACAATTTGGCACGCGTATTTTGAACTGTTTGTGCGTGGTAATTGATGTTTGTTTTGCTTGGTTTAATTGATTAAATCAAATAAAATTTAACACAAGCTAAATATGCATACGAAACCATAAAAAACCTTTATGGTGAAGAAAATATGGGTATATACAACACATGTAAAATTTTCAAAAACTTGTGTCCAAGTGATGTAATGAGCTCCTTGGGGAGGGGGGAGGATTGTTATATTGTGTTGGCAGCAGAGGATTAGTCCCATTGTGCGGCCAACACAGTATAACTCTCCGAACACAGAGTGGCAACGCGCAAGTGATACTTCGGTATTGCAAGCGTAAATAGGCTGCGGTAACCGTTTTCCATCAGATGGGCCCGTATGCTTGTTTGCCACTCTAGTTGTATAAAAAAAAAAAGTGACGACCTTTTTTATTTTTGGTACGAAGCCACACTAAATTCAAGACTTAGCTTATAAAGAAAGCTGTTAGATGTGTCTAACGGCTGGTTCGTTGTGTGCCACGAGCTTAACGGTGAAGGAAAACATCGAGAGGAAACCTGCATAGGTCTGAGAAGCAATCCAAAGGCGTATGTATAGTCCCGCTTGAGTAAGGGCGATGGACTCGCCATCATGGAGTCATGGAGCAGTGAGTTCATATTTGTGAACTTAGTCCGGCCAAATGTACACATAATGTATAGATATCGCCACCCACGAAGACGCGCCCCACCACATTCTAGTCAAGGGGGTCGCGGGATGCGGAGAGTATAACCCGATTCCATTAATTGTAGTGTGTGTGTGCACTCATAGGTAAGCAGTGTGTACCGATAAATACTCAAACATTAGTGGAAAGTTGCACACGTATACTATAAACTATGTGGAAGAATAGTGAGGCGCGTCTTCATGGATGGAACTATGTATCGGTTTCGCCACACGTCTTCTTTGCACTAAAAATACATACATATCATCACGCCGAGTCCCTAACGGGGTAGGCAGAGAGTATAGAGTTCCAGTTCTCTCTAGACTTACATACCTCTTTTTCCTTTCGTCCACTTTCATCAGTCTCTTCATATATGCTCGTCGGTTTCGAGTACTCTTGACGACCTTAATCTTTTTTCACTCATCCTTTCTATATGTCCAAACCAAAGTAACATGCCTTTCTTCATCATTACAATCACGCCCACATTCACGCCAGTTGATTTGCGAATGAAATGCGAATTGGTTTACTTTCCATCTCGCGTGAACATGCTTCCTAGATATACAAATTCATTCACATGCTCTAGAATTTTCCCATTTACCGATATCACACACAGGGTCACTTGTTCATCTCTTTCGAAAACCAGAACCTTAGTCTTGCCAGAGTTTAGGCCAAAAGATGTATTTATAAAATATTAGGCGAGCTTATCTTTATATCATTTCTGAGGTAATAAATGTGTTTTTATATTTATTTCATTATTGATGCTCGCCTCCAAATGAATCCGAGAAATCGACCAAAATTGCTTGTTTACTCAATTACTAATAAACAAAACCGGCGAAATTGGTTTTCCAAGAAAGTAGCGTTCAGATCATTATTTACCTACTGTCCTTATTTTGAATATATAAGTGCCACGACTAGGGATTCAAGATTAATAGCCCGAATTGATCAGATTAAAAATTAATCGAGTTTTCACTAAAGACCTGCAAAGAAATGGAGTGGAAAATGAAAACGTCCTCTAAGGAGACGTAAATCTTGTTTGTCAGCCGAAGCTTGATTAAGTGTTAAATTTTAAATTATGATCCGACGCTTTGTCATGTCGATGGACGAATTTACGATGCCATTTTTAACTATAAAAACATTTTCTCTGGTTATTTAATGGCCGCCACGTGTATGCTGAAAATTGTAGCTAGTTTTATATCTAGCAAGGAATATTTACTAATAATTTGACTTGACTGCTTTACTTATTTCTCGTACCTTCAGAGGGTTAACAGTGACTTAGGTTTATAGCCCTGGTATTTTTTTTATCAATTTATTTCGACATAGATCAAGGTCTTTCAGACGTAGGTATCTACTTTAAAGGTTTAACTTTATTTTTATAAAATGCTGTAAATTTTTTACCAGATATTACAATGCACAAGTTCTAGCGTATTGTATATGTATTACAATTATATTATCTTCACAAGAAAGGCATATGTTACGATGTTTGTAAAATAGGCCACATTCAAATGCGGCAGAGCCGTTCGTGTGAATAATAATACAATACTGATACCCGCCAAAAGCTATTTAAGTGCGTAAAAACTTCTAGCTTCGTCCAGAATGGATCCACATGGACCCACATGGGTGACAAACAAGCGTGCGTTCCACCTGATGGTAAGCGGTTACCGCCGCCTATGGACGCTTGTAACACCAACACTCGCGCGTTGCCGATCTTTTTTTTAATTTAAGATTTTAATTTTCAAACAAATCGTATTTCAAATATTTACTAGTAACTTCCTTACGATAGGGAGTTGCTAAGCTAAGCCTAGTAAGTATTATTTTTCATAATGATAAACTTTAGATTGTTAAATTGTTCTAGAATACTATATGAATGTAAGTGATTACGTATCGTCGTAGTTGCTTCAATATCAAATATAATATAAACACGGGTCAAGATAAAATTTCATTTATAATGAACCTTACCAATAATACAGGAGAGGAACTGAACCGTGAATAAGCAGAGGCCGGTGCGCGCCATCGCTTAGGCCTCTCGGTCCCTTAGGGAGGTCATCGCTCCTGGAACAAAGAATAGGAACGATAATAGCTTAATAGTATTTTATCATCTAAAAAATCACATTTATACAAATAAATACAATTGAAGGGTCGGTTTGTGTCATCAACATTAACATATTTTCTTTTAAATGTATTTGAATATAGGTATATACCTTTTTTTTTGTCACTACATTATATACTGTAAAAAAATTAAATTATACTATTTTGTCTTCTTGTCTGTCTTTTGTTTCTTGAAAGCGCAGAATATAAATGAACGTAAACAAATCAAATATTAAATCGTTAGAATGATTATACCTGCCACAATGTTTCATTTAAATGTTACTAAGATGACGAACAAGTATGTTTGATAGTAACGTGTACGCCGCCTATATAATACACACTAGCTGCACCAGGGGTATCATTCGCGCATGGCCATTACTAGAGAAACTTTTCACATCTTTCATAAAGAACCTTCCATGCTGTACTCTCTAGGCCCTAAGGAAAACCCAAACGGGACTTCATTCTTCAGCCTGAGAGTTCGCGGAAGGCAACACACTAGAAACGACGAGGTTCCCTGCTGTACACGTAATTTACCTTTAATTCAACATTTTATACGTAATACATACATATCGTCACGCCGAGTCCCTAACGGGGTAGGCGGAGAGTATAGAGCGCCTTTTTTTAGTACTAAGCAACACAGCTAAGGGCACCCCCTGTGGGGTACGAACCTCGGCTTAGGGCGTTGCTGGATTGCGAGCAAGGGAGCTGGGCTGGACTGTTCATTTTATTTATATATTATTTGGGGGCGGGTTTTGCGCGTCTGGCTCGGCGCGGGCCGGTGTTTGCGGCGGGGGTCGGGGGGGAACATTACGGCTTATTCGCGTCGAGCCTCGCTGGCGAGGACTTACATACCTCTTTCGCTTCGTCCACATTCATCAGTCCTTTCATACATTCTCGTCCGTTTCGAATCCTCTTGACGTTCCCGTCCTTGAGCGTCCGATCGATTTGATCTTGTTTATCGATTAGATCTTTTATACGTAATGTTCATGATAAACACAGATGCTGTGCTAGCAGCAGACAAGACATGTTCCCGCTACTGCTACTGTAGATACCGCAGGGAAACAATATTACGAGAGCCATGCTATTTGCCTACATATTATCTGAGGTGAAGGTACCTCCCTAGTTGAGCAACTCCAATTTTGAACAGCAGATTCGTGGTACCCTACTTTCGAATAACACAAAATAGTCGTATTGTAATGTTGCCTTAAGAAATATTATTATCATCACGGTATGTATTAACAATGTGCTTTAGAATTTCTTCCCAAACGTTTCCTCTTGATGTTTTTTCTTCACTGTAATGCTCATGTTGGGACTAATCTCTGTACCTAAGTTCAGAAAAAACACATTGGTACAATAAGGATTTCAACTTGTTATATTTGTATTGCAGACAACTACTTTAAGCAGTCGGCTAACACTGGGTGTGTGGGAATTACCTATACACCTCTGCCTGCTGTTTGAAGGCGTGAGGATATAATATTATGCCTTTATTGCCTTCAAGCCGAGGTGGTCGAGTGGTTCAAGCAGTTGCCTGCATCGCAAATATATAAAAGTATCAGCCCCGTCTGTTCTATCTGTTCCGTATTTATATATGTGTCTATAAAAAAGGAAATTCTTCGTATATTCTGTCAAAGAAAAATATTTTGTTCACCAAAGTGTATCGCGTTATCGTCCGTTAAACAATAGAGCCATTACGCTACCACGGTACGAGGGAAACGATACAATTTGTCCCCACTGCGTGTAAACAAGAAGAATGGTTTTCATTCCCATATTTTACACATACAGGTAGTAGATTCGGCAATTAGTGAATTCTATTCATTGCCTCGTGAAAATACCACTGTACTTCAAATCAACGTTTTATTCTATATCAATGTAAGCCGAGGGTGATTATCCTTAGAGCCATATAAGGACAAGAGCTGTCATATTTTAGAAACCGGTGCTCTGAGCTTGGTGACAAAAGAGAATATGCTTGTATTTTTTAAATGAAATAAGTATATATAAAAAAACCCCGTACAGTCAGGGTTGGAAATAGCGATCCTTGTGTGTCAATATACTACTCGAACTACTGAGACACCACGGCTTAAGAATAAATTATAATAAAGAATACAATATTAATCTTCACGTTGCTCCACTAGATTCCCTCTAGGGTAGTAGAGAGACGAGAAACAAAATCCTTTTTTGCTAGCGATATGATTTAATTGCCAATATGATAGCGATTCCCTCGCCTTTTCTCAAGCACAACTATACGTCTTTAAATGTCGTCTCAAACGAATTTAGGTTTAATCACAATGTTTTCCTTTACTCCTTAGAGCTCGTAGTGTAATTTCTGTACTCTAGTTAAAAAGAACGAATTGGTACAGTCGGGGCATGACTATGGGGGATGTCGGACCACTTAGCCAACGTGGCTTTGAAATGGTAACGTATTTCGGCTTATAGACGTTTCGCATTGTCCACTTTAGAAAATTTTGTAAAATGTAATCACAAAATTTTCAACAGAGCTTACAAATTGTGAACCGAAACGCAATAAAGTTAATAATTTAACCCGTCGACTGCAGTACGTCCATATTATCAATTTTGTTTAAAATTTTGTTTTGTTCTGGTCCCAGCCATAAAATACCAAACGACCTAAATTTGCAACACATTGCAACTGTGCTACTTTTACTATATTACAATTTACATGACGTATACTGGTTTACTGGTAGCTTTTATATTAAAATAGAGCCGTCGTAGTACTCAGATTGAATGTTCGAATCCCGATTGTACCAATAAGTTTTTCTGAACTGTACTACTTGACTAGTCACACCACGAGATTTACGGTTAAAGACACATTGAGAGGAAACCTGAATACGTTTGAGAATAAATTCAAGGACGTATTAATAGGTGCTTGAGAAATGGTAAGGGACGCGCTATCTATCACGTTTAGAATATATATCTGAAAGTGGGCGTGGAAAGTGGAAAGTGGGTGTTTAGAAACTACACACCTCTGCCTAGCTCTTATCCTTTCGGGGACCCTTGTTGGAAGATGTGTAGATGGTTAATCAATGTTTTACCAAAGTTATATGATATGTATCCTCACGCCTTCCCACAAGGGTCCCCGAAGGGGTAGGCAGAGGTGTATAGGTAATACCTACACACCCACTTTCCGCAAGAGGTATATTAGGTGCCAACATGACAGATGGCGAGTCCATCGCCGTTACTCAAGCACGACTATACATACGCCTCCGAATTGCTTCTCAGACGTATGCAGGTTTCCTCTCGATGTTTTCCTTCAACGTAAAGCTCGAGGTGTGACGAATCACTGTACTTAAGTTCAGAAAAACTCATTGGTACAGTCGGGATTCGAACTTGCGACCTTTGCGTCGCAGACAACTGCTCGAACCACTCGGCCACCACGGCTCTAAAGTTATATCCATTGACATATTTTATTGTATATAGAGATTTTTAGTAAGCCATATTTTCATAAGAGTTTGATGAGTAGGAAGAAAGAAGAAAGAGAAACTTTGAGAGGAATAACTATCCTAAAACAAATTAAAATTGCGCTGTATAACTAAGATGCCTGAAGAAAAAAATCTTAATCACTTCTTTCTGTAAGAAGCTACTTAATACTACTTTAATATCTCCGGAGATAAAATGAAAACGGTGGCGGGGTATTCCTTTTCTGTAATTAATGAAGTTGCAGAACTTGAGGAAATGATTTGCATATCCGCTGTTCGTGGAAACATTCATTAAAAAAAAAATTGTATTGCTGTCCTATAGATACGACTGTAGAACGTTTATTATACTTGTATAATCATAATGAAGAGCCGTGGTGGCAGAGTGCTTCGAATATTATACATACATACGCCTTTGAATTGCTTCTCAGACGTATGCAATTTTGCTCTCGATGTTTTCCTTCACCGTAAAGCTCGTGGTGTGACTAAACACTGTACTGTAATTTTGTAGTAGACTAATATTTCATATGTATTAACTCTGCCTATCCCATGAGTGCGTGATGATATTATGTATGTACAAAATATGTTTTAGAGATAAATTTCACACCTACGAGCAAACAAAAGTTTATGAAGATTGAAGTTTGTTTTTCTTGCTGTTAAGTTGAGGAGGCGTGCCTTGAATAATGACGAGGCCAATAATTATTTACAGTACACCGACAGAAATCTTTAATGCTGGTCCACTGTAAGTAGGGCAACGTCTGCTGTGGAAAGCATGATATATTTGTTTCCACAGTACACTTAGTAACGATCCATAAATACCTATCACATATTTAGCTCTAGCTACTTAATCTCCCCTCTTTATTTTATACCCCTCCCTATATATCTTTTTAATCATTAGTGTGTACAACCTACCTCTGTCTTACTCTTCGGTAACCCTCATGGGAAGGTTTGAAGATATATTATTGTTATATAATTTATGCTCAGAAAAACTCACTGGTATAGTCCCGATTCAAACATGCTATCTTTGTATTGCAGGCAACTACCCGGCCATAACGGCTCTAGATAGATGGAGATAAAATTATTTCATCAACACAACGATTTCGACATAAAGCATTTTAATTACACGTGTTTTATTGATATTAGCCCGATCTTTCAGAAATACAAACATTTGTAACAACGTTTGTTTTCGAAAGTGCTTCGCTTTCTACTTTGTTAACATTATATATTTTAATTCGTATCCTCCTTGTGGTAAAGAAAATTAATTAGTAAGATATTAATAGCACCTTACATTGGTATATTATTCGTAATTTTAAATAAATTTTAAATATTATTAGGGGGCGAATCTATCGCCGTTCCATAGACACGTCTTTCATAAGTTTGAGTAGAAATCAGGCTTTCGTACAATGTTATTCCTTTATGTTAAAATGCGAGGATATATACTCAAATCCAGAAAAACCTATTGGTACATGCCACCTGTGTTCACAGGTTCGACCTGTAAGCTAAACTCGGACCTCTTTGCGACTATATCTTTCATTTAAATTAATAAATTTTACGCCCCTAAGCCCGTTGATAAAGTGTACCAACAAAACTAGGACATAAAAAATGTATGCTTAAATTAAATATGTTTGGGTCTCTTAGACGGAAACCACTGAGTCGGGTCACCCCAACTGACGTGTCGCAACTTTAAGGCAACATACGAGGTCACACATTGTTCTGAGGTCCTTACTGGGATTAAACAGCTAAGTAGACCTCTAAATTTATCTTTACAGTACCGTTTATAAATATTTTATGGTGTCAATGAATGTTGGCATTCTGGTCTAGTGGTTAGAGCTCCTGACTGCGAAACTTGAGGTCGCAGGTTCGATTCCCGCTGAGAGCAGATACTTGTGTCATAAACACGAGTATTTGTACCTTAATCTTGGATGTCCTATGTCTTTATGCATAATCTATCCATATAAGTTGTGTAGTTACCATAATACAAGCGATGCTTATTTTGGAACTATGTAAATTTGTGTGAAATTGTCCCAAGGCATATAAAAAAGAGGTATTACAAGGTATGTTCAGGTTAGAAGTATACATATGTAAGTACATAATCATCATGCCGAGTCCCTTACGGAGTAAGTAGAGAGAATAGAGCGCCAGTTTTCTCTAGACGTACCTCTTTCGCTTTATCCACATTCATCAGTATCTTCATACATACTCGCTGGTTTCGAGTACTCTTGATGTTCCCCCACGATGTTTCCTTAGAATGAGATATCAAGATATTGTGGTCTTCTTAAGGTAAAGATAGGGATTATATAATCCCTTTGTTTGAAGGATGCTCCGAACGGAGTCAATTCGTTATTATGTTCATATTTCTGGTAAAAGCCTGTCAATTAGGGAGACTGCATTGCGCTTCCTTGGATTATTTTTGGTTCATACTTAGGAATTATGAGTTTGATTTTAAGACTCATTCTTTTGAGTAATGTTGTATTTGTTTGCAGAGACCACTAAGTACTTCCAAGAATATGATAAAAAACGAATATGGTGAAAGAATTTACATGGATTAAAGTCACACATTTAGTGACTGTGACGAAAGCCATTTGGTCGCTAACAAATAAACGCGTAGATACCCAGTAAGTAGTGTGTTCAGGCTTGAGAGATCCGTAAGTCTAGATAGAAATGGCGCTCTACTCTCTGTGCCTATCCTGTAAGGGACTCGGCCTTATTGTATTTATATTGTATATAGATCACACGCTCTATGATTTGGAAAACAAATAAAGAAATGGCAGGTGGAATATGGTACAGGCCAGTCTAGTCAACTAGTAACTATACATTCGTATATCATTTATAATAAGGTGTTTGAATATGACAACCAAGTATGTACTTGAAATATACCATTAAACTGATCTTGATGCAGCAAGATGTGTGCAATACAAGCATAAAATAGCAAAGTTCTTACAAAAATCCAAGCCAATTTTCATAATCGAAATAACAGCTCGTAATAACATGAAGCGAAGTAAAATTATTCAAAGATAAATATACTTTATCTCCGGATAATTTATACGACTTAGGTAAATATACCCCCAACAATAACTTTGACTTTGCTACAGTGAAATATTATTTATAACTGTTGTAAATATTTCGTATAGTAGCTTTTACCGTAGATAAGGTGAGCTTTTATAATATCGTAACTCAAAATATCTTATTACGTTTAGAATGCAATATGTTAGGATACTTTTGGTAACAAGTCTAACATTTACATACATTTTGGAATATTACAGTATTTTGTATATTATATTGACTATGATTATTTGAATATTATATATATATATGGTATAAAAAGCAACACGAGATTGCAATTTTGAATCCCGACCAACGACTTCTTCCGAACTTAAGTACAGTAAATAGTCACACCACGAGTTGTATGGTGAAGGACAACATTGAGAGGAAATCTGCATACTATTGAGAAGAGATTTAAAGACGTATCAAACAAATAGACCACCGAAATGTTTGCAAAATGTATGCATGAGTAATCATATTTAAGTATCCTAATCACTTTCGGAAGCTAAAGCAATTTCACGTGCTAGAGTTGCGGCGATGGATGTGCCATCACTATACTATGTACTATACAAAAGTTTTTGAATTTCTTTTCAAACACTGCAGGTTTCCTCTCGATGTTTTCCTTCACCGTAAAACTCGTTGTACTTGAGTTCAGAAAAATTCATTGGTACAGTCGGGATTTGAGCTTGCGGTCTTTGTGTCGCAGGCAACTACTCGAACTACTCAGCCACCATGGCTTTACGACTTGACCCCTTATAGGAAGACGTAAAGTTATATACTAAACAGATAGCTGTAAGGAAATTCGAATGGAATGTCGTGACTTATCCTACAAGATTATCGCCATCTTGTCGACATTTCCCTTTATACAATTTACATACCCCGGACGTGTGAAAACGATCCTCGAGTCCGCATTTCTGAGTCGACTGTCAGTTCAAGAAAGTTTGTCTTACTAAGGAAAACTACATTCGCTATTCCGTTAAAATAACGTATCCGTATGAAGACTGACGCTGCTTAAGTTTTCGGTTTTGATTAGTGTTGAGAATATGAAATGTGACATTGGTACGACTCGTTCTGATTTTGTTCATTAAATAACTTTTCTATACAAGTATCAAAACCATAAATAGTTATTTATAAATATATTATACGTCCACATTCATCAGTCTCTTCATACATGCTTGTCGGCTTCGAGTACACTTGACGTTCTCATACTTGAGCGAAAGAGGTATGTAAGTCTAGAGAGAACTGGCGCTCTATTACTCTCTGCTTACCCCGTTAGGGACTTGGCGTGATGATATATTATGTATTATACGTTTTTTTAAATATACTTTTATTAAATTATAATATGATATAATATCATGTGAAAATTAACAGATGAGAGTTATAAGTGCAATGATAAGACGCCTTTATCGCAAAAGCAATATCTTTCAATAGATGCGACCGTGGGTATCGGTAACTATCTGAATTTCAATTTTCTTGTAGAACTTTTCTTTCTACAGAAAAGAGAAAATCGAATAGCTACCGACGTAGGGTTTCTTTCGCTGTTATTTTGCTACGTACAGCTAGTAGTTAGATTAATAACTGTACATAGTTTCAGAACTACGCATTTTTCTAGTCAGAATTCGAACCTTAAAAATGTGCATTGCATGCTATTCGAACCGCCACGGTAGATAGTAGCGTTTTCGTACTTAATTATTTTTGGGCAGCTCAAAAATTGTGTTGCGAAAAAGTTGTTCCTTCAAACGACATTCTGGACGATTAACCACGTACGAACTATTAGCATATGTTACATTCACGTCAACGAACACCGCTGAGCTAGACCAACTCAATACAAGCGATTGAATCACTGTGTTAACGAACTATACATACGGAGGGACAGATCTTTTTTTCGACATCAAACATTTTTTTTTATTCCGTGCCGTGCTGTGAATTCAAAACGATCTATTTGCGCATTTGACGGCTTTTCAGTTATTTGTCGCGTTCGGCTGTTTTTAACTACTGGAAAATTCTACTCGTATAACTTTTTCGCTTTAGAATTTATTGAATTGGATTGTAGCTTATGTTGTTAGTAAGTGGAGCTAGTGCAACTGTTGGTGGATTAAGTTGTCACCTGTTAAAATGCAAGTCAAGAAAGTCAATTTGCAAACGCAATTGCTGTAATGATCTGAGTATTTGATCTGAGGATTTATCGTCCCAACCGTAAAATATATCAACTTAATTCATCTCTTGTTTCATATTCAAATAATATGAAACCTACTCTGTTAATTAAAATTGGGCAAACTACCAATTTTTATAAAATCATATAAAATCATTGATTAACGCATTTTCACAAGAGTATATGTAGTTATATACCCTTTTCGCTGGAGAAACATTTTGGTGCAACTAGAAAAATTACGAGTCCATTGCCGTTTCTCAAGCAAGACTTTTAAATATATAGTCTTCCTTGCATATTTAAATACACCTAAAAATATTTTTTTTAATTCCTTTCAAAAGTATACTTCGAGAAGAAACCTTTATTCTCGATTTTTCTCCACTGTTAAGCACTTGGTTTGAATAACTTTTTATTGCGTGTAAATATTTAAGAAACTATCGAAATCAAACCTAATAAACCCATCAACTAGTATTTTAGTTGGCCGTTTAGAAGTATCCATCTGCTATTGACTTCTCTTCAGTTGGTCAATATAAATGCCAAAGTTTTGGTCAATATTCGGCGATCGTATACCGGAAGTTTTATTGTCACTTCAGTAAGTTAGACTATTCGACTGTTGGCACGACTAATATCTAAGACAGACTCATGGGAAATCCGTAAATTTTTACCTGTAATGTATACGAATGCTGTATGTATGTATTAAATGGATAAAGCAAAAGTACTGTGTAAGTCTAGAGAGAACAGGCATTCTAATCTCTCTGACTATCCCGCCTATAATTATCATCTCGCTAAGCCGCCAAGTTGGGAACTTGGCGAGATGATGATTATAAATGTGTAAAAAATTTTCACATAAAATATACATACCTAAATTGCTACGTGAGTTGAAGTGATTTGTGATACGCTCGTTACTTCGCCAGCGGTACATTCATTATAAATGGCATAATTTTCCGCAACCTAAAACCATATTTCCTCACCTAAGTTGACAAACCCTTCATAAACGAGTCTAGTTTCACGCGCGGCCTCTCACGTCACGCAGTTTTATGAATTCCCGTTTCGTGCGTAAAGGCACTATGTTTGCGTCACTAGTCAATTCGTCTTGCTCTATAACCGAAAGCCCTAATCCTATTTTTAAACATTTATATTTAGTTTAACTCTCAAGAGAGGGTCATAAATGCGATATAGAACATATTGCCGTGGTCTGCAAAAATATTAAAACAAATATACAATAACCACAGCGTCTGAGTAAAGAGGCATAAGAATATCGTATTCCAACTGCCTGAATAAATAGATCGAACAATAACGGATGGAAACGCCAAACCGTACCAACATTTTGTAACTACTGAAAAGTGTTGAAAGCTAAAAAGTTTTGGTCTTAATATATATTTTAATGGATCTTGTCTGTATATTATGATTTAAATTTAAGTTCCTAATGTTAAATGCTAACTCGAAAATAAGTATAGTCCCAATCTAGACTACAATATTTAGCAAACGACGCGTTGGCCCGATAAACTATAAGACAAATGATCTTTCCTTCGCGCAAAAGGAGGAAAATGTCTACCGCTTGAAAGATCAAGCAAAGTACTCCAAATTGTAGAGATAAGTTCCTTCAGCGATAGGCTTAGACAAAGTGACTGACGGCGAGCCTCTAGACTCTAGATAGGAAGAGAAAAATCAACGCCCATTTGTCGAACGGAAGTGGAACAATCGCTTAGAGTTTGTACGAAGATAATTTGCGACGAACGCTGCACTTCTAATGCTCTGCTTCTGTTCTGCTCCATAAAATTAAGTTTGATAAGTTTCGATTGAAAAATAATATCTAGGTAGTGCCAACGTCAATAGTAGCTATGAGTAACTGATATGTTCAAATGTACCTTAAGCTAGTAAGGCGCCTTCATTTTAAATATAAAAATAGCAAAACTTGACAATTATAACATAATAGTAGTATAAGTAAACTCAATGTATATGAACTTAATTGCTTTCGTTATTTTAAGTGTATGTATGATGGTAGGCAATGGTGTTATAAAGCCCTCATGGTGCTAACATAAAATACGCTGCCCCTCCATATGACGTCTTTGACTTTTTATCGTGATGGGTACAGGTTGCCTCACTGTGCTTTATATTTCAGTTAAACTTGTGGGTAAGACCTCAGTACTTAAGTTATTATAATGAATTAGTACACTCGACCGGGTATTGAACCTGTCCTCATACGATTGTAACGCATCTTTTAAATGACTTTATCATAGCGTAATGATCTCCAAAGAAAATGTCTACTGGCACTATATTTTCGTTAGAAATTAATTTAAGTGCGAATATTACAATCTTTCAAACATGCTATCATGTAAATACGTCTGCATCTGTAAATTTCTCCTCAGGGAAAATATACCCCTTATTTTCAATAACAGGTTGGTTACACAATGAGAATTTTAGTAAATAAATTAATTCATAGTGTAGAAGATAAACAACTAATCTTTAAAACGCCGTAGATACTTTCATGGTATACGAGTTGATGTCATTATTGGAAAAGTGATAAAACTCATGTACGGAAAATTTATTAGAAATAAAATATTGAGCCTTATAGCCCGCTTTAAGATTCTCAAGTGCTTACATTTTAGTTTAAAGTAACAAGTGTTCTAATTTAAAAAATTCTCACCTTATAGACAAAGTTGCAATACTGCATCGGAAAGAATTAAGTCAGCCATAGACGCAATTCGCAAACTGTTCAGAAATCATACATAGGTACAATTCCATTCAAAACTTGCTCCATTTAATGAATGGGCAGTAACACTTAGTAGCACTCGCTAAAAAAACAATACACTCGAGTATAAAGGATTCCAAAACAAAGTAACGCGAACTCACTTCGACTTTCGTTCACTTGACAAACTTTTAAAAGTTTGAATTTGTTTTGTTTATTTATTCACAGGGACAGGGGTGAGAATAGGTGCGAAATTGTTTACAAAAGGTATACGAGAACTAGATGACGTGAGTTCAGGGGACGTGTATCCGTCGTGTTAGTAGGGATACCACTGCGAAGTCAGGCACGCACCGCGCCTGCGTTGGCTTGCGCCACCGACTTGTTCTGCACTCCTGATACATTTCTGCTTCAATTAATTCTAGCTCTATACTCAATTATACCAACGTGTGTTGCTCTCTGGTGGCACTTAAGTAATTCCCGGGTATGTGAAAAATTTGAATTGAACGATAAATATTTTCCCGGCTTTACCTGATAATCCTTGAAGGGTCTTTTCTGGTACATATATTGTGAGTACTATTGAGAGTAAAACTATAGTTATAGAACGTGTGTATTAACAATAAAAGATCGTACTGACACAAAGGACTTACACATTAAGCAAATATCGACAAAGATGTGATTGATATCTTGAGACTTAAATTAGTTTAAGTTTAACATAAAAGCCGTGATAGCCAAGTGTTATGTTCAGCGTATGGGTTCTAACCTCGGTGGTCTATACTACATAAAAAAATTAGCTTTATGACGAAGAAAATATTCTTATGGAAACCTGCATACGGAGAGTAAGTAAGACACACGTTTGGTAATAATAACATTTAAAACGTATGAAATGCCGTAATTGGAACATTGACGGGTACATATATTTAAAGTGCCGATGTGACAGATGCTGTGTCCATTATCATATCTCAAGAACTCGAATATATACTCGAATATATAGGTCTTTTAATTTCTTCTCAAATGTTTGCAGGTTTCTCTCGATGTTTTCCTTCTTCGTAAAGATCAAATTCAAATAACAACTCGAAGCTAGCAATCTTTGCGTTGCAGATAGTTTCGCCCATGCTTAATTAGTATTAGTAAAAAAACATTGATCACATTAAATAACGCATCACTATTAATTACTGCTAATTTTCACTTCTACTATTTTTGACATTAAAATCTATTTATCCCGTCGCTTAATCAGCGGTTTTACTGATGAGTTTCTTGGTAAACACTCGTTAATCCCTGTTTAACCCGAATCACGACCAGCCTAGCACAAGTTGTGAATGCAAATTCGCTAACTGCGGCTCGAATTGGCCCAATATGTGTTCACGCGTGATACAAAATACTGCCATTATGTTTATTGCGTCCGGTATAATTGCTCAAACATAGGGATGATTAAACATTTATTTATCTTCTCTGCGCCTCTTATCAATCAACAGGCATTTCATCAACCGCACCGAAGTCATATCCATAGGCTTCAAAGTGAAGGATGGCTTCTCTTTTTATAGCAATAAGCATGATCTAATGATGGTGAGCGGCTACCACTACCTGGAAGCTTGCGACACCAACTGCTATTAGTATCACTGCGGGTGGTACCGCACGTTCCCGATCCTGCAAAAATCTCGTGGCATCTTTCCCCTCCCTCCTAATCCAGCAAGTTGCAAACTCAAAATATCAAATCCAGTAGAAACAGGATACTATTTTATTTATACCTATTATTTATAACCGGCAAGGCAAACTTACACATTATTATGTCGTTGTATTTCTTATCAGAAATTTTCAGGTACTTGAGGCTCTGAGATGAATAAAGGAAAACCTAAATTTGAACAAAAACGCCGTTTGAACCAACATAACCATAGCCGTACATCTAGTACGAGACGTGACTAACAACCCAAAATCTAGGAAATTCTACATTATAGCAGCGACTTCATATAAAATTAAATTTTCGTGTAGGTACAGATTGGAACGGGAGTATAGATTATGCATAAATCTTTATATCCTGCAAAAACGACATAGAACAAAAACTACTCCGTCCCAGTATAAAATATGTCCAGCCAACTTTAGCTATGAATTGAGTCCTTCCCGATTGAGCGGGCCATGACAAAAAGTTATAAATACATACGGACCCTAAAATCATGACTGGATGGTCGAACAGGCGGCGTTACGGTCCGTTTGTTCTTGATATATCCGATTTTTTTCTTCTTTTCTACTATAAAAGATCAAAGCTCATCACGTTGCCTATATTGAGATTTCACATATGTCTTTGGCAGTTTGAGGCTATTTTGGTAAATATGTTTCGTTGTAAATGGGTTCGATCAATCGAGATCTTCTGAATTATCTTGCGCCAGATGCCAGGGTGAATTGTTAAGGCTTTGATATGCTAGAAATTAATGTATATATATATTACTTCCTTACTAATTCCTTTAAAATCTGGTGACACACAATCATACGGCTTGGTAAATGGTTAATGTATTAGGCGTTGGCAATAAGCGGTGTAATACTGGCAGCGGTTGTTCTAGCAGCGTAAAGAATAAACGGATTGCCTTTCCAATACAGTCATGCTTGTGGAGGAGTTCAGAAAATACTCACCGCAAGAATACAACACTACCCGAAAGCAGTGCCTTTCGATTACGGAGTTCTGCAGGGTGGAGGTACCGGTCCAGCTAAGCTATTCAAATTTTGAACGCAAAAGCATACATATATTTTAAATATCCCGATATTATTTTGTTTTATTATTGTCTTTTAGTTTTCTGGGACATATATTTTTATCCAAAGGTCGTCCACCTTCTAAGCTGCGTACACTGCAACATTACACTTATCTCATCACTCCTGCATCTAATGCTCATCAGTAATACTCAATATACATATCTAAGAAACTAACATATTATTCGTCTTACACTAAGTTTTCCAGTACACTCTGCATTCTTCCCATTGCCAGTTCGATTGGGTGAGGACGATGGACTGAGACACTTTTTAGTTCTGTTAAGGGTATCCTTATTTCGGTTATGATCTTGCCTAAAAGAAGTCTATTATGCTTCATTCCATACTTCGTTGTGTCATTCATACTTACGGGAGCTCCATAATGAAACGTGGTCTACGTTAATGAGTCCGAGACAAACAAAACAAACTCACCGTACAAACGTTTGTTACCACCGGGGAACAAACCCGCAATCATTAGCAAATAACGTTGAGCGACCAACGTGCACAATGTCACGTAATCTTTCACAGTTTGTATTTAACAAACTGTTGGCAAAGGATCGAAATGTAAATTAAGGGAAATTGTATCTCAGGAAAGGGTTTTGTTAACAAAATGAATGGTCTTAAAAACTGAGTTGATATTGTGCTTTTAATAAGCACGGATATTTATGATCGATCCAGTGAAAACGCAATGAAATGCTTACATTGAGAAGAAAGGCTTTGAAACCCTACTTGGATGCCCACTTCTATCTACTACCACCAGACCTCAGCCAAATCAAAAGGGTCTCTTACTGAACGGTTTCAAGGGAGCTACGCGAACGCTTGGGTTGTGGAATGAATTCCCCGGTTGTAGATTTACTCGAGAGTATAGCATGGAGTTCTTCAAGAAGGACGTGAAAGATTCCTGCAGGGTCGGCAGCGATCGATCGGAACCCTTGGTTTTGCCAGCGTCTATAGGCAATGGTAACCACTTACCGTCAGGTGGACCGTGAGCTTGCTTTGCGACCTTTGTGGTAAAAATAAAAACAGCAACATTAATGCAGTAAAAAGTCACCTTAGTAAAATTCAGAAAAAACGTGCACCGACAATGAAGATCCGAGGCTCGTAGATGAAATTTGCAAATGATTAAGTTAATGAATTTCCAATTTTAAGTCCGGCTGGAAAAATACTCTACGTATAAAAAAGAAGAGCAAATTAGATTTCACCAAGTGAACACATTTCAAGGATTCTCGATTTAATACCAGTCTACGAATTAGTATTCTTTAGTTGCTTACACTTCACGCCTTCTGACAAAGGGGTAGGCAAAACAGGTACGTGTTGTTACATAACAACACCCACCATTCGCTGGAGGAATATTTAGATGATAGCGTGGCACATGTCCATCGCTGTTACTCAAGCACAATTATATCAAAACTGATATATATATATAATATATATATCAGTTTTGTTATCGTTCGTTTGTCATACAGGATGGGATATTATATTATTACAGACACATTTTTAAGGATTCTTTGGTAGATAGATTCACGCCAAAGACTTTGACATGATAATAAGCCGGATTAAACTGCACTTTGTGTAGGTACTGTAATTGCACCAATTTGGCCTCAGATATTAAGGGTCCACGTGACAAAGTGTCTTTCATCGTCTCTCAAGCAAGGCTACCTTTGAATTCTTTGAATCTTTGAATACATACATACATATCACCACGCCGAGTCCCCAACGGGGTAGGCAGAGAGTACATATCTTTGAAAATTTAAAAAAAACAAAAAGGTTGAAAATTCTAAAAAGCATTAAACTTTCAGATTTTAATAGCAATCGAAGTCCATTCAATTCTTACGCTTCCGTTAACTGAAGGCTTTATTTTTAAGACATCCTTAAATACTTTTATAGATACCTACCTTCATTTAAACTTTATTTCAGACATATTTGAGTCGCATTCTCAATTTTCTCAAATAATATAACAAAAAAAGCTCTTCAGCGACCTCTTTTTACTTTAATCGGTTAATGATAAAATATACAAATATACTTCAATTTACTAAACACCCGGCTCGTTACTAAAGTTAATTGAACTTGCTCGTGAAATTGCGTCGCGAAATAGCTGAAACAAAATTAATACTTACAAATTTAAATCTTGGCAATATTGCCACGAACCTAGCAAAATAAATATCTAGATTTTCTAATAAAGTACGTTATAGAGGCCCGTTCACATGCTCAGTTAGCGAAAAACAAAGGCTTTAAAATTTTGAAAATAAGAATCTAACATGGTGAATGCTGATGACTGCAATTTTGAAGTTTGTTGAATTAACAATGCAAACCAAGAACAAAAATAACTTAAATTATGAAGGCTTAGTACAATACTAAAATACTAAATTAATATACTTAACTGTAAAATACTAAATTAATAAAAGAAGAATATTATTTCTTGGAAACTTCATCATCATCATCATCATCATCATCATCATATGATCAGACTGAGTGCCTAACGGGGTAGGCACAAAGTATGCAGCGCCAGTTCTCTCTACACTTGCATCCTTCTAGGTAATATACATTTGTCTGTATTTTGACTATATACGCAGGTGTCGTGCAGTAATATTGTAAATAACTGAATTTTCTTTGTAATAATACAATAAGCACTTTAGGATTTCATTAACAGCGCTTAGGTAAAAGTTCTCGCAATTATCCAAATTTCCGCTAATACAGTTGGCGAATTCAATTCTTGGTGTTCGAGACTATTCGTTCCGCCGCTGGCGCCAGTTTTGTTTCCCTTCCACTGGGTAACATTTATACTGAACTAACTTTCCACAGAACCAAATGAGAAACACCAGACCCACCAATTCAGCCTTTTTTATGCTTTATGTATTGTATTGGAAATCTTAGGAGATGTTTATGTACAAATACCTTGAGAAAAACATTATATTACTACTAAAAAGTGGTCAACAAATGGAGCCCACCTTATGGTAAGTGGTCAGCTCACCTGCTCTCAATTCCGTGAACAAATAAGTATGTTATGAGAATAATATTTGTTATTTACTGCAACTGCACGATCGGTTGAATAAAAAAATTACTCATTTATTAATTCATACCAAATTTTCACTTCATTTTCATAATATCATCAACATCATTGAGGAAAAACTACTTCTGCATATCTCACTCCCTCTGAACATGACTAATAGAGTCGACTTTATGTAAGCCAACATTTTAATTGATTATCAAAACCGTTTGAGACAGTCTCTTTATCTTCAGGTGCAATGTTTCCAATTTTAGAATGTCCATACTGACCGAGTGGTTCAATTAGTAGCCTGAAACAAAAATAATGCAAGTTCGGATCCCGACCGTACCAATAAATTTTTACTCGAATACAATCATCACCTAAATTATCATACATATCATAACGCTGAGTACCTCACGTTACGGGGTAGGTAGAAAGTGTAGGGCGACAGTTCTCTCTGGACTTACATTCCCAAATATATCTCCGGCAAAAAGAGGGCAGTGTTACTACACAATATCTCTACCTACACCTTCGAGGACCGTTGAGAGAAGGCGCGATAATATGGAGTAGAACCCGAAGAGGTAGTACCTGCAGAGGTTAACTCAATTCGCTATCTAGATTCAAAATCGTAGAGCTTTAGCGACCAATTGTATTTGACACAAAGTTAGCGGAATTTTACAAAGAAACTGGTATGCACCATTTTATACGCAAAGGACGTCGTACGAAACACTAGGCTTAATTTGGGCCCCCATAAAAAGTTATCTGTAAGCTTAATTGACAATGAAACAAAGAACAGGTTAATTTGTAGACTAAAGTTCTTCCCTTTAATTTAGCTACACTTTGCCTTTCCAAAGAAATTATAAAACTCACAGTACCTACAAAGGAAACTTAGTGTGAATTCTCGCAATATAATTTTGTTTGTCTCTTAGTTAGGAGTTATGTCTTGTCCCGTTATGCAGATGTCTTTTACTTTGTAATTAATATTCAGAATTCTTCTTAAAATACCTGAGGGAAGTAAAAAAGTTTAAAATATACATCTCATTAGAAAATTCGAATCACCTTGCAAGTTTTGTAAGAATAATCACCTACTATTCACTATTAAACGACATATTTTGACATATATTTCTAAATAAACATTTTTTTCTGATAATCCTTACGAAACATAAACTTGCAAGGTGTTTCGATTTCGATCGAACGAAGCCCACGCCCGAAGGGGCGTCGAACCGAGCTGGTAAAGAAGATGGTTTTGTGACGGTGCAAAGGAGGAAGCGCCGCGTGCCTACCAACCAGAACCGCGTTTGTGGTGCGCGTCCCGACCTGCTACCTGCACCTCGCCATGGGTGAGGGCTTTTGGCCCCAGGGCGTGGTCTTCCGTCGCTTTCGCGGACAAGTACCACACGAACACTCGAGGAAGTGATATTGTTATGATATATATTTTAGTCTGTAAGGTATTTATGTAATATAGCTATATATTTTAGAATAAGGTATATATTATATGGACCCTTTAAATTGTAATATCTATTTAAATGTATTGCCTGAAATAAAACGAATTATTTATTATTACTTATTTATTATATAGGGGTCGGGAAGCTTTGGGGAGCACTAGGCCACCACGGCTCAACTATTGTATTCGTACGCACTCGCCATGTCACGTTGACACCTATGAATATCACCTTCTAGTAGAGGGTGCTGTTAAACCTCTTACAAAAACCATGTATTTCAAATATTTGGAACACCACAGCGTTGGTGTAACGATCCCATTGGACGCAATCTCGTATAAGATAACCGATATGAATGGCAGAGTCTTGGCAAACATAATCGTAATACACAAGATCCTTTTGTTTACCCCTCATTGTGTTACTCCTCAATTCGGTATCTCAGGTTATGCCAATTTTTACCTTATCATATTGTCAAAAGGACCATTATGAAACGGATAATATCAACGGGTTTGTTTACGCATTATTAATGTAATGATGTGTACGATTAGGCCTAAAGCCTCCGTAACTGTAAAGACGAAGTACACGTAGGGATGCTAAGTATATATAGGTACTACACACCTCTGCCTACCCATTCAGGGACCCATACGTGAAGATATAACATTTACCTTTAAACAGATATCTGGAAACCTTGATGCACAATATGACATTAAAAGAACCCGGTAAAAAGTATAGCAGGAGCGGAAAGTTCACATAGTTAGCGCGCAAATGTTACTCCTAGTAAGTCACGTGCTTTTGCCACCGCAGGTCCCTTTTCTTTTCAACGCAAATAATTTCAAGTAGCACCATCGAAGCTCCAAAGTTTAAGCTTTGAATAATACATAATGAAACCTC